>VWZZ01007548.1:0-139185 GCA_013399095.1 Psophia crepitans
TTCAGGTTTTAGAATTAAGCATTCTACAATCAGGTTAGAAAATGAAGCTTTTGCAGAGAGCAGAATTTGAGATGCAAAGAGGTGTGGTGACTTGAATTCAAGTTCCGTGTTCTATGTCTGCAGTAATTTGGGAAGTCAGTTTGGGGCCACGTGTATTTTCATGTACTAAGCCTTGGTAGGAGATTCTTAAGAAGAGTTCACACCAGTTTCCTGTTTATTTATACAATTTTCATAGTAAGGATGTAGTGTAATTGGGCGGTTGGAGGTACACGGCTGTGCTTTGGCTTGATGGCTGAAAGTTATACCTGTATTCACTCAATGACTTCCGTATCTGGCTTTATAGTTTAGAAGAGAAAATGGTCACGCCTCTATAAAACAAATGGTTATCCTTTTCTGGGACGTGATCTTCGGCTGTTACCCTGCTAGATGGTTACAGTTTAACTGATAGTTCTGTTGATGCTTGTGGTTCTGTCTTGAATGCAGATGGTATTTTCACATATATGTTGGACTGTGAGAACTGTAGCATAAGGCCTGGTTTTTAGGAGAATAATTCAGGTTTGGGGAATTTGGTGCAAAGCTGGAAAATAGTGTATCTTTTTTTTATATATAGACATTACCATTTAAATTTGATGTATGTGAAATACTGAATTGCCAGCTTCAGCATTTAATTGCTGGTTTATTCATATGGGTCATTTGTAGGCCAACTGATTTACTAGGGAAACTGACACAGAGCATGTTGCTAAAAACATCTTTGGTTTACTTTCATGGGCTGTGAGGCTAGTGGATGAAGAAAGGGGGTTTTAGGTTTCGCTTTACACCATTTGTTGTTATTTTTAATGAAAAGTTTGACACTGAAGCATTTGGAGGAACTGTAGATAATTTCCAAATGATTATTTGTTTTTTACAATTTGAAAGTTCCTTAGCTCTTTATTGTAGTTGTGTTGTAATTCAGGTACTTGTATCACCTTCAGTACGTGGTCCTCTAGTATTCAGTTTTTGATCTCAGCTGCTTGTCTTTGAACTTGTACTCTGAATTTGATTAAAAAATGCTGTTCTCTGAAAGCATAAAGTTATTTATGCTTAGAAGCATAAAGTCAGTCTCAGTCTCTCAGTGCAGTGAGACCCATATGAAAACTGATGATTGGGTGAGCGAGAGCAGAATTTAGCTACTGTTTAATTCAGAACAGCACTTGACATAACTTTCACAAATCTGACAAGGCAAATTTTAATGGTGTTTAAACCTGCTATGAAAACTTTAAATCTGTTTTCACTGGAGCTGTTCACCTGAAGGCTGAGAGAAGCCTTGAAAGTGTAAAGTCTTGTGTCACAAGGAACGAGGGCAAAGGTGGTGGTAACAGATTTATGGATGGTTAGTTTGTGAAACGGTTTTTAAAAGTTGGAATTCATCACATTCATCAGCTGTTTCAGACTTAACAAAATCTGCAGAATTTACCATAACAGATGACTCTAAAGATGATTATCAGTATGAAGAGGTAATTTACTAAATTGATAATCTTCTGATACATGTGGTAGAGTATTCATGTTCAATTTTTTTATTTTACTTTATCAGTCATAAAAACATCCTAGGAGAAATGACACTAATCTCCCTTTATGAAGTGTGATGATGCTACACAAGTCTTTATTTTCCAAGAGAAGGTTTAGTGTCATTTGATTTATGTTTTACTTTTATTTGGATGTTAAATACGAAGATACAGATATTTATATTTAGATGTTTCAGCTTATTTATAATGAATATTTCAGTAATATAAATTTTATTTAAACATGGCAAAATATAATTTTAACAAAAATGAGGTTATTTCCAGTAGTGTTACGGGGAGTGGAAAGATGTATAAAATATGCTGATACCTAACTTAAAATAATTTCGTTTAGGTTCCAGTAGATGATGAATTTAGTCTGCAGGAAGATGATGAGGATCTGTCGAAGGCTCTGCAGACTATTCAAGAACAGACTGAAGATGCCCAAATTTTAGTAAGAACTTCCTAAACATTCTAAGATTCTGTAGTTCAGTTGATATTAGTGACTTAAAATCTGCACATCATAACTTATTTTAATTCATAGAATCATAAAATAGAATCATATAATTGTTTGGGTTGGAAGGGACCACAAGGATCATCTAGTTCCAACCCCTGTCCTGGGCAGGGACACCCTCCACCAGACCAGGTTGCCCAAAGCTCTATCTGACCTGGCCTTGAACACTTCCAGGGATGGGGCCTCCACAACTTCTCTGGGCACCCTGTGCCAGGGCCTCACCACCCACACAGGAAAGAATTTCTTCCTAATGTCCAATCTAAATCTCCCCTCTTTTAGTTTAAACCCATTACCCCTTGTCCTGTCACTACAATCCCTAATAAACAGCCTCTCACCAGCTTTCCTGTAGGTCCCCTTTAGGTATTGGAAGGCTGCGATTAAGTCTCCCTGGGGCCTTCTCTTCTCCAGGCTGAGAACCCCAGCTCCCTGAGCCTGTCCTAACAGTAGAGGTGCTCCAGCCCTCTGATCAACTTCGTGGCCTCCTCTGGACTTGCTCCAGCAGCTCCCTGTCAGTTATGAAATATTTCTGTGGAAAAGATGGTTTCTTATTTTTTAGAAGTTTCTAGGGGTAAACACGTGCCACAGTGGAAAAGGCAACTTACTTTTCCTGGGTTTCATTTTCCATAAACAAACTAATATTGTAAATACGTGTAACAGGTTATTTAAAATATATTCATGTTGTTATTAAAATATACCAGTATTTTAGGGTTTGTTTCTTTAGCTGGATAGGTTGAATGAGAGTGTGATCCTTGCCACAGGAAGGGAACGGGATATGCTTAAGACCACAGAAACTTGTACTTGAATACCTTGCTAAAAAAGATTATTGACATATTGAAAATAAAAAATGGGCTGTTAAACTATGTTGAATCAAAATATTAATGAAATTATCAGTCGTTTCACACCATTAGTTTTTGACATTTCTTATATTTACAGTTTGATTTCAAAACAGTCCTGTAATAGTTCAGAGTTACACAATGGGATTCTTTGTTTGTCGAAATATGATTTACCTGAATTTAATTGCCTCTAACAATCTAATGGAAAAGTGCTTTTCCCTGCTGTGTTTAATACCACCACCGTCTTACAGCCTCATCAGTAAGCTATCATTGTAGTTTTTGTTTTGCGAAAGCAAATGATTAATAATGAAAAGATAAAATTATGTCAATGATTCTTAACATCAAAATGGAGGGAAAACGTGCATTTTCTTCTGCACTAGTGCATATCAATAGATTGGTTCTGTATTTTAGATCAAACTATGAATGAAAACTGATGGCGCTGGAATCTACGTGTTTTGAAACTGAAAGTGCCTGAAAATGAAGAGAAAGATGGCAGTTTTTAAGACTGAACATGCTTAATGGTAACCAAGTAGTGGAGATTCTTAATGTTCTTTAGGGATAGCTGAAGTTATGTCTGTTTCACCATCTGAATTGACATTCAACTAAAAAGTCAAACAAGGAAGAATATTTTTCATCTGTTGATCCTTCGACAGTGCTATAGTGAAATAATTCTGCCTCTTTGAACTTTGAGTGGTAGGCGACAATATGGTAATATCTATCCCATTTAGTCAAACTGAAGATAGTGTTACCTTTCTTTAAAACAAAAGAACATATGTGCTTAAACTCAGGTTCTCCTTAAATTTGTGCCTATGCTAATAGGTATCTGCCTTCTTGCTTCTTGACTTGTTATTTGGAGGCTTCATTTTTTTCCATCATTCTGAAACTGAAATAGTATTTTCAATCTTTAGGTGGAAAGACATGAATATAAAACTAGTTTAATACACTTGCTTGACAGCTTTCATAGGAATTCACTGTATATTTTTGTTAGGCTCAGAGGCTAGATTGTTTGATGTCAATTCACTGGAAAAACCAAGTGCTGCAGTGAATGCTTTTGGTGACCCAAGTTAGAAGCACTGTTTCCTGAGAATTAATACTGAATCAATATCCAAACACTGAGCTAAGAAGCATGGTAGGAGGCTGTCTTCACATGATAAAAACTGACACACTTTTTCAATTATTAGCCTCTAATCTTGGCTAACACAGGTTAAATTAGGTAACAACCATATCCTGGAATAGCTACTGTGTGATAAACAGTTTTAAGTGATTGTGTGTATTTGCTGTTCATAGTAACTTGTATACCTAATCCCGTATTAAAGATTGTATTTCAATACTAGATGTAAACCTGTTTGTTCAAGAAAAGAAATTATATAGAGAAGACACAAATCAAGTGAGCATCCAAAAATATTTGTGATTTGCCAAATGTGGATACTATAAATATCCACGGTTTCTAAACTGAGCAACTAGTTTCTTTTACGCTCTTCTTGAAAGGTCAAGTATAACTAGAAAAATCTAAGAAAAATGCTTATTTTCAAACTTCCTTCCAAAGTAATTAGCACTGATTACTAAATGAAGAAGAGCAAACATAAGCAAATAAGAGATGGTGCTATGTGCCTTTTGAAAAAATAAAGTAAAATTGGTGTGTCAGAATTAAAGTTCTGTTTCTACAGGGGATATTGAGGGGTGTATTATTTCCTTCTGGGTCTCTGCATGCGTGCAGTGAAACTACGGGTCTTTAAGAAGTTTGGGGCTCCCTCCTCAACCGTTACAGTTCATGTCTTTGTTTGGATCCCACCAGGGGAACGAGAGTGATGAAGCTCTAATGTCTAAATATCATTTCCCTCTTGTCCAGTGCTGAAATGGCAGCTGATTCAAAATACAGCTCTGCCAGGCAACACACGCTCTGGATAGCAGCTATTCTGCCTACTGTTCCTGTTCTAGTCATCGTTTGTCACTTTCAGTCACAACTCATGATTTTTATTTTTTTTCCTCTTGTCCTGGTTTTGAGACACTGTAAAGTGATACAAATTATTTTTAAGCGCAAGTTACAGGATATTTTGCATATGAAAGAAAATCAGCTGATGTGGGCCCTAGGTACCCATTCTGTACCAAAGGGTACAGAATTTCTGGAAGACCACACACAAAAAGGAAAGCTGGCTGAAATACTTTCTTCAGTAGTTACAGCTATTACACTTCCAGGATCTTTCTTTTCTTAATACCCCAAATGATACTCTGAAGTTGCATTGCCCTGCATTAACCCTATGTTTTTATGTAGGCTTGATTTATAATTTGTTTGAACTTGTTAAAAATATTTTTCCCTTTTTTATTCTTTTTTAGTTCAGTATGTTTTGCAAGAACATCTCGCTTAATTTTCCAGATAAATTATTAATTTATTTTGTGTTAATCTTTCTTCTTTGCACAGAAATTTTTACAAGTATTGTGGAGGTCCTTAACATTAAGCTCTTAGCAATTATTTTATTTTACTGGCCATATTTGCAATCCTTACACTCAAAATGTTTTAGAGATTTTAATATCTAAATAGGTAAATATGTACAAAAAATTACTGTTATGACATTTTATGGGTAGTCGTCCAAGGTTAAGATTAATTTAAAGAAAGTCATTAGCCTAGTATCACTCACAAAGTCTGCAGAAGAGCTAGGAATTTAATTTTGTTTTCCTGAGGCCCTACCTCAATACTGTGCCTTGTTAGACTGCATTCATTTTTCCCTTCTCAGGCTTTGGTTCCTGAAATGATTCTCAGTGCTAGTATCTAGCTAATAAATTCTCTTCTGCACGGATGAAACAAATTCCTATCATATTTCTGTTTATTAGGGGAATCAAGCTGTGTCATTTCTTCTGAAGACTGCCTTTATAGATGTGTTTGGGAAGCTATGAGCAACAATATTAGATATTTGCCTCACTTAGAGTAAAGAAAGAAAAGAAGCAAGAAAAGGGATGCAGCTGCATGTCTGCAGTTGTACTCTCTTTGGTTCTTGTGTTACACAATTAGAAAATAGACCTATCTGATGTACTGTATCTCTAGTGACGAAAATATGCTAAATATTACATTGCACTTGGCATATTGTATTATTCATAAGTGTTATGTGGGCTTGATCATACATGTACAATTCTTTCTGTTTATATTAGTTTGCTTGGATTAGACTTGTCATTTTCTCTATTATACAAAATGGCTATGAGATTTTTCAGGTGTAGGGAATGCTGCTTATTTTTATTTTATCAAGAGAAATGCCTTTATCTCCAGGTAATTTATGCAGTCATGTTGATAGAGCTCCCACCAAGGACATGAATAAGCCATAAAAATGGATGGAGTTATCAAAAATCCCTGGCCTTACAGATTCTTTTTTAAATGGATAGAGGAAATAATTTGCAGTCACAGCCTTTAGCGTGTCTTGATGAATATCTCCCTGGAATTTTTTTCAGTTTTGCTAGTATCAAAATGAAGAAAAGTAGGTAGGCAGGTGTGTAAGCTGTTTCTGCTTCTCTGCAGTTGTATTTTTTTAATAATACGTAGTTCACACTATCGTAGAATCTGAGTTTCTTTCAAAAGCGCACTAAGTGATAGTTGTCAAGCCCAAGTTTGTTCTGTCATCCTCTCACCGGGAAGACAGGCATGTGCAGTATCTTGTCTTCATAGCGTGTGTTGTTGAGCAAGTCCATTGTAGCACTGTGCCCTATGTAGAGTTCCCAAATGCCGAGAGCTTCGCATTTAGGTATGTCAAGTTGCTGTAATCCATTTGAAGTCTGAGTGAATTAAGGCCATCTCTTTGGCTGCCAAAATACTTTTTTCATATTCCCCTGCATCTTGAAATCTCTCTAGGAGAGCTTAATATCACGCTATGCGCTGAGTGGGCTGAATGGGGTTAGGTGGAGGTAAGAAATTTGCATTGTAGCAGAAGGCTGTGAAAGAGATTTTTTTGTTGTTTGTTTTTTTCCTCCATGGTAGGATTGCTCTGATTTGTTTTGATTCTGCTGTTGGCAACTGCGCTTGACCCATGAGCTGATCTTATCTGAATAGCTGTCTGTCTTGACGGCACTGGAGGAGCTGCGTATGAAGCCTCGGTGCACCATCTGCATTCTGCTAACACTTGTAGCAATGTTGTCTGGCAGCTTCATTCGGTGTCTGCATATGGATGTTGGGAAGAAAAGGGAGAATTGATCTTTGTGAGACTTCCTAAGAGATCTAATGACGGAGATGCAGTTTTTTTATCCTCTCCATTGCACGCATCATTACAAAAAGAATATAAGCCATTTTACTGTCACCTTGGACTTCTGCATTTTTCATTAGATGAAGTACTGATTTTTCTCATCAGTAGTTTTGAAGGTTGCTGAGGAGTGTAGGAGTTTGAGAACTAACACTTTCCATGTGGTCAGTGACAGAAGATCATCTATCAGTTTAAATAGTTTCACGTCCATATCAGATTATGTCAGGTTCAGAATACTTGCTTAAGTCCAGTGATTTTTGAGTTATTTATCTATAACCTTTCATAGATCTTGACAGTAGAAGGATCAGTGATTACAGATCCGATCAGTAAAGACAAGGGAAACATTCAGCTGTACTCCAGTAGATCTGTGACTTTAGATGGCTTCAGAAATAAAGCATGATAATTACATTTCTCTTGTAGGTTTAAAAACAATTCTCAAATTTTAATTTCAGGCTACGCAATCAGTTCTGACTTCTGAGAAATCGGTGTCTGAAGTACCTGAAGCAATGGATGACTTCTTCTGCAATTTCCTGGTCAGATTGGGAATGTCCAGAACCCTTAACTGCTTCCAAACTGAATGGTAAAATATTTTAAGTGACCATGTTACTTTGAGAATTAGAAAGTAGATGCTCAGGATTCAAATACTTCCAGTATTTCAGAATATATTTCTAGAAAACGCTTCTGAGAACAAGTCATTCTTAAATAGTACAAGTTAAATACATTGTGTTTTACCAAATAAATATATTCATGTTGAGACTGAGGATACAAACTATTGTTTTAAGGACAGAATTTCAAGAAAGTAGACTCAGAGATCTCCTAAACAGGTACCTTTGAAGGACTGTCTTCATTTTACCAAAACTCTAGACATTTACAAGCCTGAAGTGGTCACCTGAGGCCTGTTTTGTGACCAGTGAAGAGAGATACTCCTTTTCAGGATGCAACTCATCTAAGTTGTTTAAGCCATCACCTTTTAGATGAAATGAATTCAATTATATTTTATTCAAGAACATTCTGCTCTCTACTGACTACCAACGAAAACTAGAAACCAGCTGCAGTGCAGAAGTCGCCATTGGATCAAATGCAGAATGATGAGCGTTTCTTTTCAGCAGTGCTGAGAAACCATGCGGGTTTGTTATTTCCTTGCTTTCCTGAACCCGGATGCCTACTTAGAAACTGAATATTTTGTAGTATGCTGTAGTATTTGCACCTTAACTCTTTGGGTGGGGTTGGACATTGATGATAGCTACCTTGTATTTTAAGTAGAGTAATCAATTTTTGTTACTTGGTCAAAATAATATGGTTGGTTTGGTTTGTTTTTTCTTTTTAAAAATTAATTCATATAGTAATCAGAAGAGTAAATTCTTGAGCTGTTGGTACCATCTTTTCCCCAGCTTTTCAAGGTTGCGAGGATTTTTTCCATACTTCGTGCAGAAGTTCACACATGCAGCTTTGTGTAAATACTGTGCCAGGAATGCTGCAAAGCTTGAGAGGAGGGCTGAATTATTTTGGAGCAAAAGATGACACTTGTCATGAAGTTCTATTGAAATGCTTTCTGTTAAAAGCTTGCTTTGAATCTGCAAGTTGCATTAGAAAGATTCTGAGAAATGGAAACACCTCTCTTTGAATTGTCTTGTAGTCAGTCTTTAAACACGAGAGATTCAGAGATGTTTAGTCAAGCCTTTTGAAAATGTTTAATTTGAAAATTAGTAAATTTGAGAAGTTAGAAACTCTTTCCTAGAAAAGCCTTGAAGCTTTTAAATCTTCTTAGAAATATTCTCTAATGGGGAATCATCACTGTCATTTGCAAAGCTGTAGTCTTGTTAGTGTAGAGCTCGCCCATCAGGTGTTGCCTGTGAAATTAATAACAATCCGCTTTTTGATAGCATAACAATGTGACTTAAATGATTCCTTTGAGAAGGAGCACTATATTTCTGTATTCTTTTTAAATAGAAGAACTGATATGAATAGAATTAAGTTTGAAGTTTAACAGTTTTTATGCCAAAAGATAATTAATACTAGACAGATATAAATAGTGACCTTTTAATGAAACTGCAGCTTTCTTCGAAGCACTTAGGTTTTGAATTTATATCAATGGCAAAATTCAAATTGCTTTTTAACAGAGCCAAGTGCAGATCTTAGCAGACCCTATCTTGTAAATTCTTAGCTATACATATATATTTTTTTTCCTCTATAAGTAATATGTTTAATTTCAGTAGCATTACAAATGAGCTCAGCATGTCAGGATCTAATCTTACTGTATTGAGACTTTTTCCTGCATTAATACCTCATTTCAAAATGTTCCATGTTGGTTTGAAATAGATAATTTACAATATTAATGAAAGTGAGAGCAGATTAGTGTACTCAGGTTCCTCATTATGTATTGGGACGACACCAGCTTTCATGCTGTGGTGATCAAGTACTAATGGAATTTAAAATGAGAAATTAATTAATGTAGACAAAATTTATCAAAAGGCTTGCTTTGAAATAATTGTCTGTCTGAGATCTAAAGGTCACTTAAATGGGACCAAATTATCTGTTTATTTCAGAGTTTGAGAAAACATTCTGTTATTCCATCCAGCTGTATAAAAAGTCATGATCTGATTGTTTTATTCTAGAGGCAAGCTCCCTCTTTTTCTGTGATGTAATGAAGAATTTTACCACACTTGTAGTGAGTTTTTTACTTGCATAGTTTTCTTGCACATCCACTTTTTTCTTCCAGTTGTTCTTTAAGGGACTTAAAATTAGACTTGTTATTTTTTCAGATATCTAATTTACCATTAAATTTTCTATTCCTTAGATATGCAAGACATTAGTGCTTTTGTTGCTCGTTAAAGGTATTGGATTGACAGCTTTGGAGTATGAAGTGCTAGGGTTGATCAAGTGTAACTTCATGCATCTGCCAGCCTATACCTCGGAATCCCAAAGAGGTCACTGCTGCTGGCAGCGTGCTGCCAGTCTGATGAGCAGATGAATTGTTTGCTGTTCACACATATGCGCGGAGCGCTCTCGAATTAGTTAGTATGCTCATTGAGCTGGTAATCTCTGACTAAGCGTTCTGAGAGACGTGGCAGTGTTTCAGCTTGTGAGTAAAGGGAGAGATGCAGACTAATTATGGAAATATGATTTGAAAATTCTTTTCTGTTTGTGGTTAAAGCTGTGAATAAACTTAGGTGACCAAGTGAGGTTAAACGCTATGTCTTTAGGCCTTGCAAAGATTTCGTGGGTTGTGCATAACTGAGCCCACGCAACGAAGCTACTGTGTCCTCTCTGAGCATAAAGGTAGACTCATTACAAAAACTCCTTTTTGCCGAGTGAAGAAAATGGATGTAGGTTGTGATCTTCCACATCACAACTCCCTGAAGACAGCAGAAGCCATCTACTTATTTCAGGCAGACCTGTTTCCTCTGCTCAGTCTTCTTCAGCCTGGAAATCATACGGTCACATTAATGTATGTTGTGCTTTAAATTCATAAATCCTGAGAGAAATTAGGGTTATCAGTATCCAAGACAGGATCACAGTAAACCAGAGTCAGTTTCTGGGTTAAGACTGGCTCAGAAAACAAGTGAAGTAACATCAAGTTTGATTTGCGGAAAGTCACGTGGACATACCTACTTACTTGCCTGCCTAACATGATAATAGAAATTTGCTACTTGTACGCCATAATAGATCAGAATCATACACTAGGGCAAAAAGGTGCGTTATTTTCCTGTGCTTGTTTCTTTCTTAGCCTTCTGTCGAAACTGCTTAAGGCGTTATCAGTTGGAATGATAATTTTCAGTAAGAAATTCTTGCAAAAGCTGAAATGTGAAATTTTAATCCCTGAATGCATCTGTAGGTGTTAACCCTTGGTAAAGAATTATCCTGAGCTCCGTATCAGTTTGTTGCAGGGCATCTCTGCAACCTGAGTCCTTTAGAACTCTTAGAAACCTGAATTCAATGTAATGTATATAGTAATGTATTATTTTGGGTTGGACTAGATGATCTCCAGAGGTCTCTTCCAACCCCTACCATTCTGTGATTCTGTAATTCTAATTTTTTTTGTGTGTGTGTGTCAGTCTGCACTGGGATTTGATCATGAAATCATAGTTGACCATCTGTTCCTTAGGTATCCAGCTTCTTAGTTAATTTTAAATAGAAATTCAATAATAACAACTCGGTTGTTCTGAAAAGCTTAAAAATCACCGGTGTGTGCATGGAACTAACTAATTCAATTTGCATCATGTTTCCCTTCTGTAATGGAAGGAAGTGAGAACAATTGCTGTTTGGCAGTCGGCTAGGTATGTAGGAGTTCTATAAATTTTACAGGACTAGGTTGATGAAAGATAATGAGATTTCACAACGCTATTTTGTGTGATTTTTCTATTCTATTTCTGCTACATGCACAAAAGCCTTCATTTTCAGTCGTGTTCTTAGACAAGGGCATAGTGAATTTATTGGTATTAATTGTATTTCATTAAAGCTGTCTTTCAGAGCTCTTAGCTCTGCTGGAGGCTAAGTTCATCAATTATCCATGTCTGCTGTGTCTTCGTGCAGAAATTTGACGGTTTTCATGAGGTGCAGTTAGGGGGTTCAGTGGAGAAATTTTTTCTGGCCAATGAAAGGAGTATGTGTAGAGTTGTGATCATCTGCAATTATAAGTGCCCTTATTTACAGTGTTTCCAATAGGAACCGTACCTGCTCATCAGTCAATGTTTATTTGGGGGAAAAAAAGACTAAGCTGCTTTTGTTAGTATTAAAGCCTGTTGCTACTATAATTTGCTTAAGAACACAAAGGGATGAGAGAATGAATTTTGCTTTGGACATGTTCAGTTTTAACTTTTCAAAACCCTTTCATCTACTGGTGGTGAATGAATGACAGCTTAATTCGTAGTGATGAGCATTCCTAGATGTGTCCACAGAATGCAGATAAGTAGCTGACAGTAGGAAGTCATTTGGACAAAAGAATTTCTAATATTCCACTTAATTTTTAGGGAGGATGTTAAGTAAAAGTTGCTTGTTCAGCAAAAGTTGCTTGTTAAGTAAGAATGCCTTATTCTACAAACACTTTTTGTTTCTGCAACTTGTTTTATTGATCTAGGAATGCTGTGCTTACTGTTTTCAAGTTTCAAATCTGCTGCTTGCATCCAAGTGAAGGAGGTAGCATTTAATATAATTTTTATCTCTAATAACTGCTGTTCTTTTCATACTTCCTTATTACTCGGGGAAAAAAATGCACAGGTTCAATATATTTTTCACCTGTAAAGGCAAATAATGTTCGTATTACTCCTGGTGAGTTCCCACCCAGAACATCTTCCAGCTGCAGTCAAGACGAGCATGGAAGAAGATTGTGGGGCAGCAGTCTTTATCTGATATAAATTCTTTCTAGCTCCACTGAACCTATGCTGAACTGATATCGTGGCTACAGTAGTGCACAAGGTCTTTGTCTTCAGTGGGTCTGTCAAAGCTGGTACCAGCTGAAGGCCTTGCTCTTCTGTCTTCCAGAGGTAGATGAAGAAATAGATGTTTTGTATGTACATGTACTGGATTCTGGAATCGCCTCTGCAAGGCCTGCTTGCACAGAAGCATCTTATGCTCATATACGTACACTTCAATCTTGATGTCTTTTGAAATAATTTGACAAATGCTGAGGGCTTATAATCATTCCTTGAATAACCGTGATTCTGCAGAAGCATTTATTTTGTGTGGTGACAGTCACATTTGTTGATTGAATTCAGCTTTTCTGAATTCTCTTTGATACTACTACTGCTCTCTTTTTCTGTATAGAGATTTAGGTACTTTAAGTTGCTCTGTATTTAAATGCCTTTAAATTAAGCCTAAAATGAATAGTGTCAATGCCTATGTCCTTTTTACTGCCTGTTAAGAGTACTTAGCTTTCACTGACAACCTACCAAAAGATGGATAATTCTAAAAGATATGAGTCTGAGTAGTCTTTATTGCCAGAGGCTCTTGAGATTCCTAGGTTGCTGCACTGCATTACATGCTGCTCCAGAATGCCTTTTACTTGTCAAAATGCAAGTTAGTCTGTATGCTTATTTAACTAAAGCAGCCTTCAGGCTTCCACATCGTGGAATCGTGTTTTCTTGGGGGCTGATGAAATAAGTAAATATTGGTAAATATAATCAAATAAGGAGAGGACAACATAAGTAAACAGGAAGGAATGAAGAAATTTCCCTAGGTGAGGTCTGTATTCCATGTTGAAGGTAGCTCATAGAATTATTCATCCAGGTTATTCACAGCTTTGTTATTTTATTTGAGCCCTCAAAAAAAAATCTTGCATATATTTCAGCATATGAGATAAAAAGGACTGAGTATATACAAATACTGTTTGAACAGGAATATTTTTTTTTCTTATTTAAGCTATTTGGAAGAAAGGAAGGAAAAAACAATTGTTTAAATTGAAGTACCGTTATATAGGACATGTCTTTTGACTGTTATGAACAATATTACATTTTAGAATGAAAAAACTGTAAAATACAACACAGTGTGGTGGCAACAGTACTGTTGCCAATTGTTAATGTGATGATAAATATCATTGTGATTCTCGTTTGGGTAAATGCAAGCATCAGAAGGGAGACATCAGTGAAGTGAGAAAAAGGAAATGTGAAATAAAATACTTTCCATTTGTTTTCTACTAGGTATGAACTCATAGAGAGAGGTGTGTTCGCAGCCAAAGATGTTGGATTGGTTCCAGCTGTGTATACCCGCAACCAGCAACTTGAGGCTGAGAATATGAGTTTGAAGAAAGATTTGGAAGACTATAAACTTGCTGCGAAGTATGTTATTTGGTGTTAATGAAATTTTGATATACAGTAGTAAATGGCCAGATAAAGTAAACCCAAGTACTTAATGGAAATAATAAGTTCCTGTTTGTTATGCGGGCTCCGCATATTTTTACTTCTAGGTGACATTTGTAATTAAAGTTCAATTTTCTCTGAGCTCTATTAGAAACCTAAATCTTAATTTCTTTTATTTGTTTTTACCGGGGTATAGAAAATAATTCTCAATATCCAGTAATCACCACAAATTACTACAAAGAATCATGAGAGTATAATGTGCAGAACTAGAAAATAAATGGTTATGTGCATTTTGTATTAAAATACTGTACTATAAATTACAGCTACCACAGAACATCAGTGTAAGAAAAAAATCACTATATGTTTATTTTTCATTTCTGAATTGCAAAAAATCCGTCACTGGCTCTAGTGGTAAGTGGTGCTTCAGTGTAAATTACCATCATTGATTATACTTGTGTGTACATCGTAGTAGTTGATTTTACAAGATGGTTGTACTTCAGTCATAAGAGAATTGAAATATTTAGCCCATATAATGGAGAGATACGTTAACGAACTACATGTAACGTAGCCTTTTCTGAAGGCTGGTGCCTCTGCACATGTATGTCTGCACTGAGAATTTACCCTGAGACCTAATAATGCACTCCCATTTTGCCAGTGCTTACTTTTAAAATATGGAGCTGTAAAAAAAGTTAACTCGATATCTTTGTTCTTCTTCAAGATTGCTGAAGCTAATAATTTCCATTTAAATTGTTCCTTTATATGAAAAATAGCTACTCAGATCTTAAATAATCATTGCTCCTGATAATAATGATAATCAAATTATTTTTGTGGTAATGATTTATTATGGGTTTAAATTAATTAATTAATTGGCCATAACCTAATAGTTAAGTAAGCAGCTTTAATAATCAAGTCAAATATTACATAGTCTAAATATACTGTTGCACTGGGAGAAAACATTCACTTATTTTGATCTGCAGCTTCTTTAGATAATGGATAGTTAGGGATTGTGTCTCATTTGAGTGGGAGAGTAAGAAACAGTAATGCACAGCAGAAGAAAAAACAAAATCTGGCCTTTCTGAAATTTATTATTGTCAGTAGTGATTGTAATAGTTTTTCTTTCTTTTTGTTTGACCTTTTTCTTGCTTTTTTTCTCTGCTTCTCTGTGAAGCAGAACATGCCAAACAAGATGATCTGAACGGATTATGACTTGATAAGAATTTTCCTGGATTTGTTGTGTTACCACATGATAGTTTAAGATCATAAAGCTCAAAATCGTTTCAATGTGGTCATGAATGAGTTGGATTTTTACCCTAAGAATGTCTATAAACTCTACGGAGTGCCGGAAAGTTTTTTATAGCAGATGTCTAGTTAAAAGGCTGAAAGATGACATGATAATGTGCAACAGGAAGAAAGCAGGAGAGAGAGAAGACACTGCCAACATGCTAGGTTCCTACAGGCTGTCTGGTACCTAAAACTGTGAATACTCACTTTAGTGAACTCTCCTGAAAAAATCCATCCATAACCTGAAACTGTGCACTGCTTTTTCACACTCTGGTGTTTGATGAAACCTAAAATAGCAATGCTTTGGTGGTAACCAAGTGAGTCATGTCACCTGTTTGGTGTTCCAGAGGGCAGGGAGCTACAGGGCAATTCTGTATGACACAAATTAGAAGCAGGTGAATTCTGTTAATTGGCATTTTCTTTTAAATATTGCACTTATTCTGCATGTACCTTGTTAAAATGTTGCTAAAATTAGTCCTTCTCCCCCTACTTGTAAGGAGAGCTTTATTTTCTTAGTCTTTCTGGCAATATTAGGATGGAGTATTTGTAGATGTAAAACTTGGTGCTAATGGTCACTACTTTGTTTTTCGACCTTTTTACTTCAAATAACTTTCAAACTTTTCATTGATACTGATGTTAAAAGTTCAGCACTTTTGTGACATTCATTTAATTTTTGAATAGTTTATGAATTCAAACAGTACCGTTTCTGGAATGATAGGTGAAATTAAGCATTTCTGCTGTACACGCCATGAGTTAGTGTTCTTTAGTGCCTTTCGGATAAACCCTGATCAGGATACTCTATGCTGAATCCATTTACTGTAGTGACTGTTAACAGCATCGTTTCTTGTTCATACATTCCATAACTGGAGTCAGTACCCTTGCTGCCATAAAGCAAATATTCCAGCAGGACCCAAAATTACCTGGAGGACAATCTGAGTTTTGAGGTATTGTGAGAGAGAATTCACCAGCTTACACTGAAAATAAAGTGCTTAAAAGCACCGAAGAAATTCTGATTCAGCTGGTTAGAAAGTAAGGATTTGTGAGCAAAGAAAGTCTCATGTTTTGCTCTGTGGAGTAGTCAGAAAACTTCAGTTGTGAGATGCAGTGCTGTGAAGTGTATGTGAAGAAAGCTTTTATTTCTGGCATTTCTGAGCTTGGTACTCTTGACAGCCATCTTGCAGAAAAGAGACATTATTTGGGACTTAAGCAGTGTAAGGGTCCAGGATAAATGGCTGTGAACCAATTACCTCCTGCTTTAATGTTGTTGAGCAGTGGTATTTAATGTAATTTGTGTGATTGCGTGGCAAGCAGGTGGGCAGAGCAGACTGCAGACTGTTGGTTACGTTTCACTGTGGCGTTTCGTTATTTGCAGAGAAAATCAGCTTCACCTCCTGTGTGCAGTGAGTAGATATTTTTAATAGGTTGTCCAGCGTCTGAAGGCATCTTGAGATGTAACAAAATCCATGAATACATACATCAAAACAAATAAATATCAGCATAATTCTTTTACTCTAAAACTAGTGATAGCTATTACCTTAAGGTTTAGATACACGACTAATCTTTATTTAAATTGCTTCTAAAACCAGACATTGTGTTGTGAAAGAAATCAAAACACATTTTATGTTGGTCTGCCATGTGGCAGTAGTTAAAGTACACATTAAGTGTACTCCCCTTCTCTTTATCTTGAAGGCTACAGTTGAGCCCTGAGTGACCGGTAAGGGATGAGGTTATCTGCTGCAGTGTTTCTCAAATGGAAGCATAGATATTCTTTCTGATATGCACAAAAAATTTGAAAACAGCTCTGAAAACTGTTACCTTTTACAGGAGACTAGTTAAGTTTAATTCATTATCTTCAGCGATGATTTCTATCATTCAGGCATTTAATATTCTAGTAATATTTGCCTGTGAGTTGAATAATAGATTGTAATTTTGTAGCAATGTCTCTGTCTATCTGCTGATTTAAAATAGCTTGAATCCCATCTATTTTGGTGTTTTCCTGTGGCCAGACCCACTGCCTTTATTTAAACACGTGGGTAGACAACGTAATGTGGTATCAGGCTTAAGATTGTGTGAATCCCAGCGACTGCTAACTCTGATATCTGTAAGTTCTGTAAACATTTGGGAATTTATTATGTAGATGGAATGAAAGGTGCATACAGCTTTTGGCCGAAGTCTGTAACTGTTCACAGACATCAGTTGCAAAGTTTAAATGTTTGCAGGTATCTTTTTCTGTCCTGATTTTTGGAAGCATGCTCACAAATATACACCCAGTTTACAGCCACAGTAACAGTCCAAATATAAAGCAGTCCTGAAAATCATATTTATTATTACTGTTAGTGCTACCACCAGCCATAAAATCCTCATGTGATCTCCTGTTTCTGTGCCAAAATCTAACCATTCCTGCATGTATTTCTCCGCTTTTGCAATGAAAAAAAAGCCCACTTTCTGTATTGTGCACCATATTTAAATGTGTGTGTTTAATTACGTGGTACGCTTGGTATCCCTGCCGCTAAATGCTATTATGAACTAGATAGAAAACATACACTCTCATGCTTTTACTCTAAAACTGTCCTTAGTTTCATTAAAATTTTAAGGCTACAACTTGCAGCATGTTGGGGAATAAATTTCCACCTAAATTCAGAGGGAACAGGGCATGTGACTCATCTTTGAAAATCTCTACTTATTTTTATTGGCCCTTGCCCTATTCCACTATTTGTATCAAATGACTTGCTTGAGAAAAGTTTAAAGGGAGAGACCTGGTGTCTTTGACATATAACTTTACTAAAAAAAATGGATATTTGCTTTGCTGTGGCTGTAGCAACATCTTTTAGAACAAGCCATCTGCTTGACTCTGAAGGGGCAGGTTTTGTATTCAAGTTGCTTTGGCAAGTCAGACTCTGTGAGTGGTGTCATGATGGAGCTGTTTCACAGAACTGTCCCGAGACCATGGATTCATTTACCTCTCAAATCTTCTGCTGTTGATAGGAGCTTGAGCAGAATCATAATCTCTGCTTTGTATCCCAGGAGCAAGATCCTAAGTTACTCTGTTTCACAGCTTCCTTTATTCATGCATATGCATTCACGAAGCCACATACATGCCCACAGCTCTTGTGAGCTTTTCTCAGGGTTACTGCAGGGGAAGCCCTGCCTGTTTCCATTTCCCTGCCAGCTTTTTCTCGGCTTTGACTGACGTGTAGTGGCACTAATTCACTGTACTCCTCTTCAGGTCTTTCAAACTGTTTTTGTTACAAGCATCAACTCACATAAATGTGCACGTATAAATATGGTAGTTTGTACAGGTAATAAATACAGCAAATGCATATATGTTGAATATACGTTATCTGTACAATTAAATATAATGCACTGACAGTTAACGGGTCTTCTTCCTGGACCTGTGATTTCAGCATACTGCACTATAATTCCTAACTCTTCAACTTCTGTTGGAGAGCAAATGAGCTTTATTTTTGCAAAGAGCAAATATCTAATTTCTGTGCAAGGTAATTTCAAGCTTTCTTTGCAATTAATTAATCTACTAATCTTTCTGGCCAAACCTGTATCAGTAAAGGCAAAGAGAGAATGTACAGAATACATACAGCATATTTTGTTTGATGTTTATGGAACAGAGTATCTCAGCATGTCCCATCACTGTGTGTAGAATGTGCATAGGGAATAACAAGTTATCATTATGTTTGTAATTAATTTTGAAATGGATTCCTTATCCTTCCTGCTGTCACACACAGCCACTTGGGAACAGGCTGCAAACATGCCTGAACAGAACCTAGAACTTTTCTAGCACATTTTTTTCCAGAAGCTCTCTAAACGCATGCATTTGCAAGGCAATGATACAGTTGTTCTTCTGTGTGTGTCCTTATAGCGTGCACCATTATGTTGAGCTCCAGATGTGATGTAGATTTTAGAAAGTCAGTACTGCAATATGTTTTCATATAGAATTTTAAACCACAACAAGAGTGCTATTTTCTGATTGCCTGTAACTTGAATATATATCTCCATAAGACCCCTGGTGCTTAAAGTAAGGCTGACCTCAACTCTGAGATTTATAATGCCAGAATTCTTATGGATTCTATCTAAAGGAACTAAGGAAAGGTAAGGAGTACTTATGGTCTGGCAGCAAAAAGACCTCGAAGGTGCTTGTTCACCAGGGGACATGATACTGAAAGTTTCCAATGGGCTTGTGCATATCTGAAAATTAGTTATATGTGTATTCAGCATACCCTGATGAGCAGTTAGTAGGAGGAGACTAATACTTCTTTCTTGCATTTTCCATTTACATATAGCAAAGCAAAAGAGGCTTTCCTAAAAATGAAGAAAGAATGTGACTTCCATCGGATGCATCATAAGCGAGTGGTCCAGGAGAAGAACAGGCTTATTTGTGACATTAAAAGGTTAAAAAAAAAAATTTAATTACCATACGTGTAACATTAAAGATAACGTTTTCAGTTGTTGCCTGGCAATGAGATAACATTGTGGAACTTGAAGTGCTAAAGTACTTTGATAAATGCATTTAGCTAGTGTCCTGGTAAATAGCAGTTCCATCTGACCACTCTGCCATGTCTCTTAATTTCTAATCATTTTTTTGGTATATTTTCCATGGTATGATGTGGCATTAATAAATACGTAGTATTTCTAGTTGTTGAAAATATAAATGAGACTCTCTTAACCCAGATCATCTTCCTTAAATATGTAGTGATTTCTGGGTTTAGATCCTTTGTCCGTTCTAATAATAACTGGTGTCACACTTGAGTTCAGAACCTTTGCATTCATGACTCCCATAACTGGTATTTCCTGTCCTTTTACATCTTGAACTTCCTACTTGAAATTTGCTACGTTGCTTTGGTTGGAAATAAGCCCAAGCTAGTCCACTGGTACTGAGTTCTACTAGTTTATTTTATAATATTAAATTCCGCAATTGCATCTTTCTGGAATTCTCCAAGTTTTATATTAACTGTGATGCTTTCCCTCCGTGAGTAGAACTTTTATATTGTCTGTCTGAGGACTGCTGGGCCAGGTGAGAGAGCTGAGTTTAAATCTCTTGTTGGTACATGTTTTCTCCAGCACTTGTTTTAAAATAACACTGGGGAGTGAGCCACAGCTGCGGCTCCAAACAAGTCACAGAATTTTGGCTTGTTGATACTGTTATCAATAAATGTGGTACTAGCTACATATGCTGCATCTTTAACCTTGAAATCCATACGTAGTAATGCAAGAGAGCGCTAGTCACTGACTTACCCTCTTTGTGTCAGCTTTTTGCAAAATGCAGTGTTTTGGAAGCTTGGTGTCCTGTGTTTCTCTTGAGAGATTATAGATCTGACTTTGGTCTGCAGAGTTGAAGTGGCTAAGTATTCTAAATGTAATAATCAGTGAAGGAAGAAATAGTAATCATATTATAACTGTTTTGTCTAGACTGGGATCTTAGTTGATAGTTGGATAATAGTCGTAATTCTCTTTCATCCAGTGAAATATCATCTATCTGTAAGAAAACAGAAATTAATAAAAAGTAATCTGCAATATGTGTGTGAAGGATTAAGAACAAGGCAAAACTGTTTTAAAAGATATGACTAAACAAACTATGAAACATCTTATTGATCTGGCTTCTTTTTTTTGTATTTTTCTTGTGATGTTCCCGTTAGGTGTTTCATACTAAATACTGTTGCCGTCTCCTCTGTCTTGACCTTTTGGCACTTTTATTCTTTTATTTGGGGAAGAAAAAAGTTACGCAGACATAAATCTCTGATTTAACTCATCTTTGAGGAATCATTTGTCCTCTTGTTCACAGGCTGAAGGCACATTATGCATCATATGAACCAGTGCTGAAGCAGCTGACTGAAAAATATCAGACTATGCTGAGACAGAAAATGTTAACTAGCTTGGAGAGAGACAGAGCGGTTGGGCAGGTAAAACTCTTGTTAACACCACTTGGAAAGGTGTAAGGAATGCTTTTGGTTTTTACTGTGGATATTTCTGTTAAGGCAACTCACTGATACAGTAGCTTGAAGCAAAATATTTTAGTGAGTTTCATGTTATTTGGTAAAATTTTAATATTCAAAGTGTGTGAAACTTAGTGCCACAGAGTAGTAGTTCACAATCTGCGCTTGCACAGTGCTGCTCTCCGTGAGTCAGCAATGTGCTTTCAGCGTCAACAGCTTGAGGAAAGCTCTGGTATTCCCACAGATTCATATCCTTCCATCTATGCCTTTAGAAATCTCTTATCTTAATTTTCTTTATTATTATTCCATTGTTTTGTTTGGGTTTTTTTTCCTAAATATACTCATGAATGACCTACCAGTTTAGGAAAAAAATAAAGTAAGATATCAGACAAATTTTCTATTATTTCACTCACAAGACAGAGTAGTATTTTACTTCTACAATCTTTTCTGATGTATAGGTTGGTATACATGATATTCTGGCCCTTCAGCAGAAATCACAGATAGGATGGATGAAGAACAGAAAATTCTTGCATGTGTTTAACAAATAGGTTGTTTGCTAAAAAGATGAGTGGAAAAAAAATTAAGGTGCTCCCAAAATGTATTGCATTTCAGCAGTAGCATCAATTTTGTGTGGGTAACATGAAAGGAATGTACTATGCGGGACAGCTGGACTAGATGATCCTTGAGGTCTCTTCCAACCTTAATGATTCTATGCCTGCACTCTCTTATAGCAGTCCTCATCTCTTCCTCCATTCCTCTGCCTTCAATTTTTCTCGGGTTGTCTGAGGGCTTACGTTTTAAAAGTCTGAGGATTATATGTTTGAAACTTCAATAAGTAAAAGAGTTTTTCCTTAAGAAAGGTTGCTGTCCAGGTACAGTTATGCTGAATCAGGAGTACAAAGCACAGAACAGTTCCAATGGTGTGAAATTTCAGGAACGCATCTATGACCTATCTAGTTATGAACTCAGAGCAGCATCTGGAGTGATGCTTTTTTTGTAACACCATATTTTGTGGCATTTTCTTGGCACAAGGTTGTGTGTCACATTGTATGTTAAGTTAGAGAAGTGCGGTGATAGCAGTGGTTGAATGTTGACTGTGCAATAAGATCCCTAGTACTCTGTATGTCTGCATAGTTTTAATAGAGCTGTAAAAATATTTTGAGATATTCTGGATGGCTGGTATTTTATAGCACTGTTTCACTGCGCCTTTCCAAAATTTCAAATTAGGAGTAATGTTTATAACTTACAGGCAATAATCAGAAAAGTAAAAAATTATAGATGGAATGTATTACTTAAATAGGCAGGCATAAATTCTGTGTGTTGTGAACAGACAGTTCAAAAGCAATGTTTTCATATTATCTCTTCTTGTTTTCTTCTCTCTTCAAAATTAGGTTACAGGTTTGCAAGCCACGTTACAAAATTTAGAGTCTGGATGGGCTATTCCGATTCCTGTGACAAAAGGTAAAATATTCCCATTACCGAGCTCAGCCTGGTTGTGGGGTTTTTGTTGTTGTGATGCATTTAAAATCTGTTGTAATAGTAAATCAAAAGTACTTGCACTATAAACATTTTTATCAGCTGTCTTTGTGACAGAGCAGCAGTTTTATCATTTGAATATTTATTCTAAAATGTATCCACTAAGGACAGTGAGACTGCTGATGGCAATATCGAATACGTGAGTAATTATGGAATGACTTTGTCCTAGAAATCTGTTTTGTGTCTGATTTTGTTATTTTATCCATTAATACTATACCTTTTTAATGCGAACGTTCTTTTTCAGCTCACTGTAAGGAGGTATATATTATGGTCTGGAAACACTTTGAAAATAGCGGTGTTATGAAATCCAGCCTCTTACTTTAGCATGTCTCATTTTTACAAGAGGTTGCTAAGGTTGTATAATACCTGCTGGAGTAATATCTTTGGTACTACTGCTTCCCTGGTGTTTGGAATAAATGCGTAATTAAATTATTTTTCTAACTCCATCAGAAAATGAAACCTCTGGTTTCCTAAATAAATGAAGCCTATGCTATCATATTCTTTGTGAGCATCACTTCCACTAAAAATTTTCAACCTATTTTCCAATTTCAGCTACATTTGATAGTGAGATAAGTGTCAAATAAACCAGGTTTCTGAAAGACTCCTGAAAATAGATGAGACTATGAGAAAAGGACATAGTGAGCTCTGCGCTCTTTGACAATGGACTATTCGTGTGAGAAGGGGGTGTTGCACCTGCCTTAGTCTTGAGCAGAACTCTCAACAGGGGATTGCAGTTTATTTGACCTAGGTTACCTGATATCAAGTATTATACAATGCCGAGATGCAGAATTTGTTGCAGTTAGAACATCTTTTTGTATCTGTTTCTCTTGTGCTTTCTGCCCCCCTCCCCCCGTGTGTTTAAAACCCAAAACATTTTGTTGCACTGGAAATATACTCCAGGTAAAAAGCCAGGGAGTTACCCTAGCCTTTGGCAAGCAAACTTCATTGGCTGTGGAGTTACTTCCACGGTATAAAATTCCTGTAGAAAAGACAAGGCTGAGCAGAAGAATACTACCCACCTAAACTTTTTTGGTTTTTCTTTGGCTTTGTAGTTGGGTGAAGAGGCTAGCAAGCATTCCCCTGACTACTAAGATGGCTTATTTGCTATTAATGCAGACGTTTCTACTACTGTCCAGATCTTTGCTACTGCCTGCCTATAATGAACATAGCACACAATTTTTAATTTCTTCCTTCAGATTCTGTCTAATGTAGGTTGAAGCAGTGGTTCTCCTAGATTGTCATGAATTGCTGTGACCACTGGATTGAGATCTAATTGTCTGAAAGATGCCCATCATCCCAGCTGTCCTGGTTTCAGTTGAGAGAGAGTTAATTTTCATCACAGTAGCTGGCATGGGGCTGTGTTTGGGTTTGTGCTGGAAGCAGCGCTGATAGTGCAGAGATGTTTTTGCTGTTGTTGGGCAGTGCTTACACAGAGCCAAGGCCTTTGCTGCTTCTCGCATCCCCCTGCCGGCGGGATGGCTGGGGGTGTGCGGGGAGTTGGAAGGTTACAGACAGGACAGCTGACCCCAACTGACCAAAGGGACATTCCATACCATATGGCGTCATGCTCGGGTTAATAAGGGGTTGGGGGAAGAGGAGGGGGGGGCAGCGGCATTCGGAGTGATGGCGTTTGTCTTCCCAATTAACCATTACACGTGACAGAGCCCTGCTGTCCTGGGGATGGCTGAACCCTGCCTGCCATGGGCAGTGGGGAATGAATTCCTGGTTTGCTTTGCTTGTGCATGCGGCTTTTTCTTCACTTATTAAACTGTCTGTATCCAAACCCACGAGTTTTCTCATTTTCACTCTCCTGATTCTCTCCCCCTTCCCGATGAGGGGCACTGAGCGAGCGTCTGCGTGGTGCTCAGCTGCCGGCTGGGTTAAAACCATGACACCGGCTCAGGTCTTGGTTTCCATGCAGCAGTTGGGAGGCTTCCATAGCCGAGGGGTCTCTTGGAGCACACTCTACTCCTTTTCTAAACTACTATTTGGTTCAGAGCATAGCTGCTTCCATTTCTGGGAGAATCTGGAAGGGTTCTGTACTCTTACTCAGTATAAACTAAGCTATGATTTTATTTTTGTATACAAGCAAATAGCTGTTAATTACTTCCGTAAATTTAGACTTTAGCTATGTTAACATGGTAGAATACTGAAGTACTGGCAGCAAACCTCTTCAGTGTTCACAGTATCTGTCTGATTTTGGATTCTGATGCCTTTTTCTGTATGAATTAGTGTCGTACTCCTCAGCAAGGCACATTTCAGTCCCCCGAAACACCTTTCTGTGGCTGTATGTACTGGATATCCTCTTCTGTAGTCTTTAAATCTTCTTACAACTAGAAGTATAAACCTCTGCCCCACTAAAGAGCACAGTGCTCATTTTCATCCCACTGCACATAGGGAGGTAGAGAACAGCCTTTTATTTTATGTTAGTTCAGGGCATATAGCATTCAACTTCTCATTATATTCTGGCTTGAGGATAAATAGTATGGGTTCTTCCCCTGTGCTGGTGTTTTATAGCATAGATGTGCCCCATCTGTCTCTCTTCCATATTATAGATACTTCCATTTGTTGTTTGAGCCATTCTAAAAACTACTCTTTGGCTGCTCACAGTACTTGTTTATTCTCCAAAAATCTTGAGAGCACTTTAATACCAAAAAGTGACAAGCAGGAGAGCACTTTATAAATAATAATATCCAAAAAAAGTCACCTAGGCTCCAACACAAATTATTAAGCTCATCAGCCACCCATGTGCTTGTACGATCCTTAATTTGCTTCATACCCTGTGTATCATAAATTATGCAGTTATTTTGGTTCACTTTTTCGCAGTGCTTTGTCCTCTAATACTGCATAATTTTTATTGCCCTCTGTAGGTTGTACTCATATCTCAGTGGATGATACTGTCTCTTATTCAGATACTTTCTGTATCCTCTTGAAAGCTGGTCATGTTCTGTTGCCTCTTGAATTCTTGTTTGTGAGACAATATAAATGAATCCTTGAGAAGCAAGCGGTGCATAGATACTGGAGAAATGCTCGCTGTGTTTTTCTTTCAAGTTCTTCCTTTGGAAGGAACCAGTGCTGTTGGACTTGCAAATCTCTGCTTTAAGGAGACCCGCAGCTGCATTTTTTCAGTTGCTACCTCTTCAGAGCTGACTTTTATGCATTAGTACATTGCTACATTTTAGTTAGAAGCTAATGAACATTCAGACTGGCAAGTTATTTGCCAGGGTAAGATGCCTTTTCTGGCCAGCTGTCTGCTTTCAGTGCAGCACAGAGCATGAAGGGAGCAGGAGATCGCCCATGACTGCTCCTGATCCTGCCTCTGTCCCACAGTCTGACTTGCCTGCAGAACCCCTGGAGCACTGGCTTTGGCTGGAGGGCGCTGAGGGTGGCTTTTCATTAGCTTTGGGTCTGCTGAAGTGTTTAAGGTTTTGAATAGTGGCAATGAGGTGCTGCACATCCAGCCCAATGGGTTTGGGTTTTCTTTGGTTTTGAGTGAGTCATACAGCGCGTAATGAAGAACAAAGGGAACCTTTGTAGTATTCACAATGAGTTTGCACTGTAAATCTGTGTCTGGTGGCTAGGTAGAAAAAAACTAACAGTAATTAATGTTAATTTTAGGACACTCTTCTCAACTACTTACTCTGCCTTTTGATGTAGCAGCTTTCAGCCTGATGCATTTCAAACAACTGAAGAGGTTAGCATCCACAGTAGAGAGCATATAGTGTATTTACTAGGGCTTTTTTGCTGTCCCATGCAAGGCTGCCATTTAGCTTTGCAAAGAGTGCTTTTACACAATTTCTTGCAGAGAAAGTTTTCTTTAGGTGTCTTAATTATTAGAAATTTAAGTTTTTATTTGCTGTTTACTTACCTTGCTTGTTTGAAGTTGATAAGAAGGACACAATAGTTGGAGAGGAACTAGTTAACAGTTACTAGGATTAGGACTCAGTCCCTTTGTATATTGTTTCTCTGTCCCTCCTATAGTCACTCAGAAACCAACTCTGAAAGAAAAGTTGTCATTTGAGTTCAGATTATTTTTAAAAAGGATTTAGTGTTTTCTGTAAGATTTGCATGTTGAAGACTGGTTTTGGTTTTGTTTTAAATCTGGTCCTCTCTGAAGTGGTAGCAAGATCATACATAGAAGGATCTAATTATCAAAGAGAAAGAACTGAATTTATTTTTTCTTAATTTAGGTTCTTGGTGTATAATAACAGAGCACTTGCACCCTTACTTATGGATCAAGACACATTGTTAAGTGGTGCTCTGAAAAAAGACCACTTTTGCCTGAAGGAATTAAGCAATGTTGATTGTGGCTTGCTTATAAACCAAAGTGAATGCTGCTGTAACAGCTGGTTCTAAAAACATGTTATAAAACTGTTACTTGCTCAGTACATTTCTTGTATTTTCTAAAAACAACAGCTGCTTATTTATTACCCAATTATATTCAAAACTTGAACTCAATGAGTTTCTTTACTCATGGTTGAATTAACTCATCGCTAAGCCTGTTAACTGTGCTTTTCCTTTCGTTGATCTGATGTAATTGCTGTTAGAAGGTCATGCAAAAAGAAATTTAAAATGCACCAGTACTTAAACCTGGTTGTCTCCATTCCGTCTACAATGTGATCAGAATAGAAAATCTGTGAACACAAGCTGTTGACATCTTAATGCAATCACAATAGTTCTTTAGAATTTGTTCTTTTTTTTTTGATTACTGACTTTTGAAACCCTTCAACTGTCGTAACTCTGGTTTATAAATAGGTGTATTTCAACAGCACCAGCAAATAAATGCTCCGAGCAACAAGCTAGTGGGTAATAGTTACTGAGTGTGTAGAAAGGGTTTGACATATAAACCAATTTTGCAGAATACAATTCCTTGGAGAAAGTTGCTATTCAGGATATCTGTGACAGTGGCTTTAACTTTTAAAGCAGTGAGAATGCAAACATTTTTTCTAGACCAAGCACAGTTCTTTTTATCAGTTAGTTTTACTCAGGCTGGGTGTACAGGAAGGTTTTGTGTTTGCTTGATTTGCGTGGGTTTTGGTTGTTTGGTTTTTTTGCCTCAAGAGTGGAGAGGGTGGTTTGGTTTTTTTTCCACTTTAAGTCAGAAAATTTGCATTTTGGTGTCAAGGTCTTAATAAAACTAGTTTACAAGAGCAAACATTTAGAAATGCACAGTGTGAAGTGCATTTGTTTCAGTCAGGACTTTAGCTGTATAATCTGTTTCTTCAATCTGAGACTTTTAAAGAACTGGAGAGATGCAAGTGCCCAAATGCTGTTGGAATTCAGTATTTCACTGTCCGCAGGGACCCCAAGGGACTGTATTCAGATGCATGAGCTGCAAATACAAAGACTGTCAGAGAACAGCATCCGTTCTGTTAGAACATGGCAGACAAGCTGTAGAACAGTTCGAGTGTGCTGTGCTGTTCCTCGTGTTCCTTTCAGCCTGGTCTGATGGCTTAAAGCTATGCTGCCTGCTTAGGATTGTCTTTGAGTTACCTATTCATAAGGAATTCCTCGTTTGAAAGGCTCCTGGGAGACAGTACAGGGAAGCAAAAGGGAATGCAGGCTGTAAATCAGAATGATGCATTGGTGGTAGGTGTTGGGTAGGATACAGTGAGGTGAGGTTTCCTCTGGCTCTGAGGGAAGAGAAGAATTTATCTCTTTTACTGTGACTCTCTCCTGTACTGCAAAATTCAAATTTGCTGCATTTTGGGGGCAAAATCTTGGATACCATTCAATAAGCTGAAATAGATAATACCAAAATAATTTGTGGAGCAGAGTTATATGTAGTCTTGGAATACTTCCTATGGATGGCACAGCAAGCTGAATAACTTTTTATTTAAAGTGGTGTTTCTTTTAGAATTTCACATGTCTAACTAGTTTTAAGTAGAGACATCTTCCAGAAGAGTAAGTAAAAAAATGCATTCTGACTATTTTTTTGTTGGGTTTATTTTATGGCAGGCCAGGAACGTCAAAGAAAGAAAGGGTCGGAAGGTCCCACCCAGAAAGCTCTTCAGGAAGCCAGGCAGCAAAAAGTCCTTGATGCTGAAAGCTCTTCATATGATCCAGTCAAAGATGCAGAGAAGATAGGCAAGAGCTCTCTGAAGGTACGCAGCATTCTTTGCAGTTGCCCAGTATCTAATCCAAAGGACACTTTAAACTCTTACTAATCTGTAGTGAAAAAACTCTTGCCCAGCATGACTGAAAGAAATCATGTAGTGACAAATGCTTAGTAAAAGTAAACGGGACAGGTAAGTAAGAGGGGTTTTATTCTTAGTATGAATTTTTATTGCAACTAATTTTTCGGGGAATAAGAGGGACTTTGATTAGTTGAAGCTAGCAACTTACTTTTTGAGAGTCTTATGTAATCACCCTGCAGAGGAAGAGCACTGGTTATTAATGCTTGTTGCTCTATTGTGTTTCTTTTGTAACCGGAGAAATCCTGACCTATTCTGTGGTGCGTGCAAACTTTTCAAGCATTTCAACCTGTCTGTTTCAGCTGGGTCTAAAAGGTAAAAACATCTGGGAGACTGAGGACAATAAACTGATGGTTTCATAGTATCCATGAAAGTTTCTAAACTTGAGTATACCAAAGGTGTGTTGCTGTTTCGCTTTGGAAGTTGTGGAAAATCAAAATTAATTCCTGATTGGGTCTTTTACTGTTGAAAGGAATTTATTTACTTTATTCTACTTGGTTTATTTATTGAGTTTTCATTTTTGGACTGTATAACAGTGCTTTTTAATTTTTTTTTTCCCAGATCAAGCTAAACATTCTAATATGTAAAATTTCTTAAGCTCTTACAACTGTTATGCTGGCCTATTTTTCTTTGAGAACCACAGTTAGAGTTTAAACTCTGGTTTTGAGAAGGAAAAAAGCTTTAATTTACATTGGTGTAATTGGAATCAGCTTCAGTCTTTCCTTTCGCTGTCTCTGCAAGAATATGCCCATGGTGATTTATTTTTTTGGTACGTTTCTACCTTCTGCAAAGGTACATTACCTTCTGCAAAGGGATTTCTTCTGTCTGGCACCGGCAGTACACCTCTCCTCTGACAAACCATATCATTTTATTTGTTTTCTTCCCTTTTCGTTCTCCTGAACCTCCAAATAATAATAAAAAAAATCTATATTCTATTGCTTTCTGAAACACTTCTCACCACATACAAGAAATAATTCTCTGTACTGTCTCCCCACCTATTAATATCTGAGTATGACTGAGGCACCTGCCAGTCAGTCCATCTCCACTTTCCCTGTTATTCATTCAGTGTTTAGAAAATTCCATCTTAGACTCTTGCAGGTATCTCTTCTTTTCATTTTGACTTGCGAACACATGAGTATTTCTTGGCTCATGAAATCTTTTTTTTTTGGTTCCTATTTCTACTGAAATCATCAAGATTTTTATAGCAAACTTCTGTGGAGTTATGTTTCACCCCCAGAATATATAAACTCTACACAGGTAGTACGCCTGTCTGGCTTGCTTTTGTTCTTTGAAATTCATGAACGCTGTTAGTTGACTGGTTCTGGCAAGCATCTGTGTTTCTGCAGATCTTATGTTTCCCAAATGAGTCCTAGCAGAGGCCCTGATGTCTTTATTTAATCAATGGATTAGAAAACTGGAGTAGCTCCAGAAATAAAACATCAGAAAATACGAGAGTGTTTGAATGTACTAGATTTTACCATGGCTAAGCAATAATGTAAAACTTCAGGTGTGAGACTAACATTTTCTCCAAGAATAGAACAATAACTTTTTCACTTAAAATTTCCCAGATATTTATATATATTTATCTATATTTGTCTAAATATTTTCTTTCCCCTAACAAAGGATGCTACCTTAGATACCCTGTGTCAATTGTCTTAATTTTTTAGGCAGTTAAAATAAATGACAGAGGGAATGTAAGTCTGTAAAGGGCGAAGGGGTGGGTTAAAATTGTGCTTGAAACAAAGATACTCGCAGAACTGTGTCCTGTAGTGCACAATTACTGAGCTACAGTTCTAATTTAAGTTATTTTTTAAAAATAGTGCATTCTTACTCAACAGTTTAGCTGGGCATTTGTTCCAGTCAAAACGATTAGGTATAAATGAATGCTTTGCCATCCTTAGATCATTTTGTGTGGTATTTGGAATTTAACTTCTATGTGGTGCCTCATCTCCTTTGACCTATATCAAAAAACCTTTTAAATTCTGTCATGTGTTATGCGACTTAGATTCTTTCTTACAATGATCCTAAATGGCAATGTCTTTATTGAAGAGTATACTGTAAACAATAGTCTTGTTCTCACTTGCAGTAATGAAAATAACACTTTAAATGGTTTTGGTTAGGTGGGGTTTTTTTTTGTGGGTGTGGGGTGTGGAAGTAATATTGTCTCTACATGTATCCAGATTAAGACTAAGCTTCATTGAAGTTCTCTTTATACCACAAAGGAAGTAAGAGTAAGAGCATAAATTGGTGAGTTTTATGGAGTTCAGGTGAGGAATGCATAGAAGAAATAAAGGCAATTAGAAATCATGTAGTCAAACAATGCATTTATGTCAAAACGGAGAAAAAGAAAACGAAGTATGGGATATCTGGGTAAAATTCCCTGTCAGATGTTTAGCTCTTTTTCAATACATGTAAGGGAACATTTTAAGCTTACAAAAATGCAGAGTGATCAGTTTATCCGTTTTTAAAATTTAGGCTTTTGGATTGTATCACGTTCCAGTAGAAAGCAAATATATCGTCGTGGAATTGTATCCTTGAGACAAAATTATAAATGTTTGTATTAACTGTACCGTTTCATAGGAGTGAACTATGGTGATGAAAATGATTTAAAGTCTCTTCTGTGACTGGTAGCTAAACAGTGATCTAACAAATGCCTGTGCTTACTTTTAAGTAGATGCAAATATGACTCATAGCTGAACGAGAACATTTACTTCAAGGACAGACATATATTGTGTTATTGTAATATCCTGTAAAAGCTGACATGTAATTGGAAACCTAAGGTCCCTTTGATATGAAGTTTGTCACTGAAACAGTGAAAAAACAACCGGAATTTTTCTGAGAGAATGTATTCTGATTTTAAAATCTCTGTTACAAGGCTCAATTAAATTATACAGTAACAGGCAATTAGGCTAAACTGTTTACATATCCAGCCCTTAATAAGCCAGTATCAATAGCATAAATATTCTTGGATTAAGAATGTGCATGGGGTACTGCTTTAAACATTTAAATTAATTAAAATGCACTCATAGGTCATTAAAATTGTAGAGAATCTTTGATAATGTGATTTTCATTATCCTGTTGAAATATACTTTTCCTTTTTTTATATTTTTATTCTCTCAGGTTTCTCCTGAGTACATTCTATGTTTGACTACTTTTATTAGTTATTAACAGGGTGGCTGCAGCTTCTTTGTTCGGTAAATTCTATTTCCACATATAATGTATTACAAGGTAATTTAATTTTCCTAAGTTTTGTTTGGTGTAAAACTTTATTGAAAGGTGCATTGGACACTTCTGGAGTTGGTGTGTTATCTGTTTCTGTGGAACAGATTTTGAAATTATGGCCAAGGGTTTATTTTAAAAAAAAAAAAGTAAAATGCAATGGTCATACAGACATAATAGTTGTGATTTAGTAAGAATTTGGGTTGAAATACCGCACATGTATTTCTCCTCAATTCAATGGAAGAAGGCATATAAAATTTAGAAGAACTACTGGTTCTGTGCTCTCAAACAGAAGGGAAGCTAAAACCAAGTGATTCCTTAATCAGATTATTGAGCTTGAATAGAAATAAGCACAGGCATAGTGGGATAGAATTGGAAAGATGAGGTCCCAAAATAGTTAGGAAGAGTCCTAAATGAAATAGGCAATCATTCTGTGTTTGTAGTAAGGATACAAAGAAAGCACTGGTTAGATATTCAGTAGGCAGAAGATGACTGACAGGTAATACTGGGAACACTTATTTCTACAGTCCTTCACTGGTATAGTAAAACTCCAGACAGATAGCTAGGAAAATTAATACCAGTTACAAAGATACAAGACTGCAGTCTAGAGAAGGGAAAAGAAAATACAATGTCTGTATTTCAAAAGACGTAAAAAGTAAATGCTAAGAAATTATAGTCTAGACAGCTTAACTTAAATTCCCAAAGGAATTTGTAATGAATAAATGAAATTTTGTTGAACATCTGGAAGAAACCAGGAAAAGTAATAACAGTGAAAATGGATTTGCAAGGGAAGAAAATGCATCTATCACAGGGTAAGAGGTCTCGTGGATAGAAAAGCAGTAAATATATCTTATTATTAAGATAGAAAAGCTCTTATGTTTTTGCTGGGGCTTTGGATACTGCTTCACAGATCATTCCTATCAGCAGCTGTGCAAATCTGATCTGACATACTTTCCTACGTTAATGGAAAACAGGTTAGAAACATGCAGATATAGTGAGTAGGCTTTTGCTGGGGTATGTTGTCATTAATGATCTGGAAAATGGAAGGGAAAATACGCTTACTAAACTTGCAGACCAAGTGTTGTGGGTTTGGGGGGGGGAACAGCAAGCACAGCTTAGGAGAGGAGTACATTCAAAACTTTGACCTCTTGGAGAATTATCTAAAGAAATAACATACAATGTAAGAAAAGGTATAAAACTCTGCCTCTCAAAAAAACCCAAACAAATGTACAAATAGAGAACAAGATGATAAGAAACAGTTAATCCAACAGCTTTTATTTAGAACAGGCTCTAGGTTTTGTTGTACAAAACAAGCTCAGCAACGTGCACCAGTGCCATAGTATTGCAGAAGAGCTGAACACCACACTGCAGTGTAAACCAGGTGTATTGTGTGGAGGACGTGAAACACTCCTCTTGCTTTGTTCAGTTGGCATGTAGCTTTGGCTGCAGTCTTCTGTTCAGTTTGATCACAGCTCTTCAGGAGAAAAGTGGAGCATCTGAAAGAGAGCGCTAAGAATGATTAGGCGGCCATGAAACATAACTGTCAAAGAAAAGGTGAAAAGTGAAATTGTGTAGCCTACAGAAAAGAACACTGTGGGGAGACAAGCTACATCCTTAAAATCTAAGAGAATCTAAAAAAAAAAAACAAACAACAAACCAACCTGTTAGAACAAGATGTCATAAAGTAGAAATCCAATAAGAAAGATTCAGATTACATGTTAAATAAAATTTATGATAGTAAATGTAGCGGAGCCCTGGAATAGATTGCCTAGGGAGTCTGTGTTATGGGAATAGGATAAGCAGGCTTTTCTGAGGAATGAAATAGGGCAGGGTCCCCTTGGGAAATGGGATGTACTGATTGACCAGCAGAGGACTTGTCTAGTTGTCATTATTAGTTTGATTTCCACCAAAAAATTGTAATTAAGGGAATAAACCCTCTTCCTTGCCCTAAAATAGGAGGCTACTTCTAACTGTCTATTATAAAATAGCAATGTTAAAAGAAGCTTTAATCCTTCCCGTTAGACTTGATAGTTGGGGAAAGGGGAAAGATTCACGTGAGTGCCTGGAGATGGGAAAGCCTTCAGAAGATACGCTAGCCAGCAAATGTGCATTGGAACTGATGAGCATGACTGCAGCTCTAGAACAGGTACAGCACGTGCAGCTTCTTGTCCAGCGGGACTGTCATCAGATACGCAGTGGGAGCTGCGGTTATTGTCATGGTAGTGGGTATTAAGCGGCAAAGAATGTGTATCTTTAGAATATGGTGCCTCTTCTGCTCAGGAAATTAATGTCCTGTGACTTAAACGTTAAGAATATGATCCAAGATTAACTGGATGTAAACTCAAAAGTGTTCTTTAGTTGATATTGATGGTATTTAGTTTAAAAGAATTACATACTTTGTTTGGAAATACTTTATTTAAAAAAAAAACCCAAAACAAACAAAACCCAAACAACTAATTTAGACTTGAAAAATGGTAAAAAGAAAATACTTCTTTTAAAATTCAATCCATGCTTTTCTTTTAATTTCTGTATGATATTCTGTATGTAATAGGATGATGGCTTTAGTTTTACACTTTACCTAAACAGTTTTTTTTAAATGACAGACCTACATGGAGAAAATAAGAAAACATTTAAGAAAGTTAGCTACAAATAAGCTGTATATATATATATATAAAAAAAATACATCTGTAAGAACAATTTATAAAAGACAACATAGATTAAAATTTTCTATCTATCATTGCAGCTTTGTTAAATCAAGACACCTAAAGCCATGGATTTTCAAAAACATTGTTTGATATTTGAAGCCTTTAATCCTTGATAGCATTACCTGACAGAGCATCCAAAGGGTTTTGGTGTGCTAAAGAACATTGCTTATTTTGAGTCATTAGATGCTCCTAAGAATAATAAAATAACAGGCCCCCAATACTGAAAACAAGTACGGAAGAGTGTTGAAAAGTAAGATGCATTTGATAGTAATATTAATTGTAGATATACTTTGCATATTCATCTATCTCTTTCTGTAGTCGAGTGTAAATAGTGACAGATTTTAGAATAATAGCTTGTCTTCTGTGAGACTGTGAATATCACTCTTGCTATAATTACTTCCAAAAACTGCTGATAATAAAATTGCTATTTTTTTTGTACGTAAATGCTTCAATTTCCTGGAAGAGGGACCTTACAGAGTCATAGAGTCATTTGGGTTGGAAGGGATGTCAAAGATCATCTAGTTCCAACCCCCTGCCATGGGCAGGAACACCCTCCACTAGACCAGGCTGCCCGTTAATTAATTAATGCCCCAAAATTAATTATTTACCTTGCAAAATTGTATTTAATTTAAAAAACAAACCATTTGAATGTTGCTGAGAAAATCTAAAAAATTTGAAGACTAAATATAAAATATATAAACATGCTTTTTTATTGGTGGCTGTGGCCGTTGCTGTCTTCCTCAGGACAGAGCGCCCTGTGAGATGGGGAGACCTGGGAATCGCGTTGTGCCTCAGGGTTTCCTCTGTCCCGCAGGAGCCCCTGCAATGCTTTCACTCATTCGTGGGGTTTCAGGGTAGGATTTGACTCTGCAGGACAGCAGAACGAGGACCTCCCTGCAAAGCACTCACAGCAGGTGGCAGACGATGTGTGTACAACCATCAGTAATGTCAGCTTTGTTTGGCATTTGAGACCTTAATTGAGTAATTTCATTAACTCTGGAATAATGCTTTGTTTTCCCTTTACTTAAAAAGTCAAGACCTTGAAATTTCTATTGGGAATTTTGGAGGACTCGAGGAGGAGCATGGTTCAGTTGTGCTTGTTCCTTCACTAACAAATGCAGGCGATGCTTACAACACATTTTTTTGAAACATGCTCAGGTGAAATACCACCAAATGGGATTCTGCCAGTACAACTTCTCCCTGTAACTGTGCATTCGTAATGCTCTTCTGACTGTTTAGCTCTGGCCAAGGTGCCTGCTCTTTTAAAGGAAAGAGAAGTCACTGAGCAGCATTAGAATGCGCTGCGCAAGACGTAGCAGCGCACCCTTGCTTGCGTACCTTGGTTACTGATGCAAAGTTCATTGCACTTGAAAAACGTCAATTGCTTTTAAGAAGGGATTTTTTTTGTGTGAGGGGGAGAACAACTGTGTTCCACAGAAGTCTGTTCCCAGTTATAGTTCTTCTGTGTTTTAAGGTCTGGTTTGTAATAAAAAAAAGTATAATGGGGGTGGGAAGAGTTATGTAATAATTCTGGAAGCCTACGTACATAGTTTTAGCTTCCAATACAACAGAACAGTGATGGGGTTTGCTGTTTTTGGATATTGATAAAAACTATATAAAAGGTTAATTAATTGTAATTGATATACAATGGCAAGTCAAAATACTCAGGATGGTGAATGTATTTGAACTGGTGGAATAATCGCCACTATATTTTTAAAGAAATATTCTTCCAGAAGAAGCATTTTCAATATAGAATCCAGCAGTTCCCTTGCACTGGTGTTCAGGGGTGTGGCTGGAAGGAAGGGCAATACATGAACTACTGCACAATATACTTAAACACAAAAAAGTAGATTGAGGCCAAAGTTAACAATATGGATTGGTTTTTTTTTGTTTTTCTGTTTCAATGTAGTTGAGCTTAAATTATTCGTGCATAGAACTGGATCCCTTTCAAATTACTGACACGTGATTGAAATACAAAATGAGGACTCAGACCCCTAAAATCCAAAAGGGCGGGCTCAGGTGCTCACTAACTGTGGTATTTATATTTTAAATTAACTATTCTATACCGAGTTATGGATTTTGGTGTTTCAAGTCTTTTTCCCAATTTTTAAACAAAGCCTTTGCATATGTAAACATCAATTTAAGGAAAGTGAAATTCAACATTAGCATTTAGTTTTCATGGTAACGCATCTCTCTAACATACCATAAGTACTTTGGCAGGAACATGTGCCGCTCATCATGTTCAGGGTTGTTTGTATATTCAAACAATACTTCTGGGAGTGGAAAGTAAAGCCTTAATTGTTTTTGTTTGAATGCGATGAAATGAAATAACATACTAAGGCTGTATTCCAAGCACCTTATGAATTAATAATCAGACTGTTTCCTCCAGAAAATGTAATTATTTTTTCATTGAGGTGTCACGTACAATGAAGATAATGTTAATGGGTCACAGGGCTTTTCGTAGTTGGATTTCCAGTTCAAATCTCGGCCTGACAGGTTTGATCATGATGAAAACTAGTTGCTGTATAACCATGGATTTGTTGACTTCTCTTACATGCAATAAGCAGAGGGAAATCTCCGTCAGCAGGCAGTCTGCATACATTTATCATCTCAGTCTTCAGGAGAAACATGATTGGGGTGGAGAGAAGGTATCGCTGGTCTTTGTGTTGTCTGAGACCCTTTCAGGTTCCTGCCCTGCATCCCCATTCATACTTTTTGTCCTTAACACCAGCTCATCTTATCACTGAACGGTTGCCAAATGGTAACACCCGCACTCCTGCCGGTAGGGCCTTTGCTTCCCTGCGGAAGGGTTCCTTGGTGAAGGCTTTCTGCTGGAAACTAACCCGTGGTGTACGTACAGGATACAGGTGGGGGGTTTATATGCCAGTGGGACAGAAATAATTTCAGAGTGATGTTTAGACAGCAAGGGTGGATCAAATCTGCTGCTGCTAAAGGCGAGCACTTGTGCGAAGCACAACTGTTAACAGTGTACGTTCTGCAGCAGGAGAGAGTTTTGTGGACACATTAAGCCCCTTTTCATATTATACTGCAAAATTATATTAGCGCAAATTAATGTCTTACCGTGGAGTTTGGCCATGATCTCCGAGTTTTGTCTTTGTGGAGGAAAAGGCACAATGTAATTTCTTTGTACTCAAGTGGTTTCATATCTCATCTAAAAGTATGTTTTTCCTGTTTCCTTTCAGTCCCCCTTTCTTCTCCCTAACAGCTGCCCTTCTCTTTCCTGCTTGTACTCTCCAGGTAAATACTCTAAAGTCTTTCAACTAAGGTGCTGGATGAGTTATTTACGCAGGTTTGAAAGCCTGGGACAGAACTCTGTTACTTGAAACAGACCAAAACGTGCTGAAGTGATTGAAATATTGCCATAATACTCAGCAGACAGTTTCAATTGAGGAGTCTCTCGGATACGTTGTAACGTTTTTCTGTGTTTATGTTTACAAGTTCTTAATCACCTTGTGTATATACAGTGGAGATAATGGCTACACATGTTGTACATCATCCAAAGCAAACCAGCCGATCAGGCATTTAATTTACTGCACAGCTGAAGTTGCTTTTACTTTTGCAGTAATGCTTCACTCATGGGAGAAAGTCAACCTGCCCCGGGTTTCCGTAGCACCTGTGAGAAAATTCTTCTCTTGAAGCAACACAGCAAAATCTGAGATTGTTTGCTCTGGTTTAAATCTGTCAAGAGTTATTTTCCCAAATTTGATAGGTTAAAAAGTAAAAGAACAAATAAACAGGAAAAAAACACTGTACAAAATATCTTTTAAAATCTAATCATGTGAACCAGTGGTATTTAATGTGAGAGTTCTTTGTGTATGCTGCATTCCCACACTTCTGTGTATACTGATTATTATTATTTTCATTTTGCTTAGAATACTTAGCTGTCATAGCTAATTTAGGAACACTGCATGTCATTGTGACATAAGTCTCAGCTGTTTATATATACGTTTTTCATGCCCATAGCCTAAGAAAATGGCCATAAAAGGATGTTTGTAATACTATCACAAACCTCCTTCGCACTTCATGCAAAAATTGTTGCTAAGCTATATGGTGTATGTGCCCTGGTTTGGACCCAGCAGATGAAATACTCAGAGCGACACACATCGATGTTAATGTAATAATTAAGGGAAATACCCCGATTATGTGTTTCAGTGTAGAAACACTACACTGTGTCTTGGTTCACATCAAGATATTGTCCTTGGTTTTGCATTATTAGAAATAAGAAAAATAGTAATGAGTGTAGATAACTCCTATTTCACCTCTTTAATTTTAAAGATTATCCTGGGGGATAATCCTCATTTTGAGTGTATTGTACTTGAAATTTTTGCTACATTGTCAGTTGTTAAATGATTGGTTTTGTCCAAAATAGTAGTAATTTGAAAGAGATGTTCTCTTGAGTTCCAGGATATCAGGCTTTGGCAGCTTTTTTTTCTGCTGCTCCTGCTGTCTGTTGTTGACTAAACTTCCCCTGTTCTGATCCTGTGTCTCCAGATTCTCTTCTAATAGAGAAGAGAACCATAACTGGTTCATGGCCAGTTTTTGCCTGTCACCAAAGCTGTGAACAACCAGTGTATGCAGACTTCCTTTGATCTCAGAAACCTGTGCTGGCTGAAATAGTTTTGGAAGTAACAATGAAGAGGAGCTGAAAAGGCTTTCTTGGTACTGTTGTCTGTTTATATGCAATAAACAATATTTTACTTTAATGGGAGACAGCCTATCATGTACTAATCAAGTATTTTAGAAACCGTGTAAACATAAAAAGAATGAGAGGGAAAGTCTGACTAATTTGGAACAGATTTAAGGTCAATTGGATATATCCTGTGTTGTATCCATAACTCCTGCATTCTTTCTAAAAAAACCCCAACCAAACAAATATACCCACATGTATCTTTAACCTTGGTGCTAATTGAACTGATTTTGATCTGAGAATCATAGCAAGGAGCTCTTTGCAATCTGTGTGTAGCTGATTTCCATTTTTGTCAGGATACACACAGAGGAAGCCACCATCTGGTAATCTGTACGAGTAGACAGGCTCAGTGGCAGGAAAACAGGCTGTACGTGCCAGAGCTGTGGTTAAGAGCTGCAACATGCCAGTACCTGAGCGGGAGGCTCTTCTTAACCAGCTATAGCAGTTACTCAGCGATGCTCTAGCTTGTCTTAAATTTTACACCTTTTGAAACAATTATTTTCTTGGAATAAATCATTTATGATTTTCAGGAAGGCTTTTAAATTGGAGACTTTGGAGCTATTATTCCTAATATTAGGAATCCTGGTTTTATTACTTTTTAAAATCTTTTTACTAATTGAATTCATTGATCATGAATTTTGTGTCAGAAGTTACTGTAATAGAAGTAATGAAAAAAACCAAGAAACAGGTAACCTTTTTTCTCTTGCCAGCCGAATGTATTTGAGTATCACTTTAGTATGTCCTTGGATTGTTCTAGTCAATGTATTACTGACACAGCTGAGATCTGATTTTTAGTGCTATCTTTTTGGTGCATCTGCATCAACTCTAATTTGGTGGTTATTTTTAGCCACACAAGTATGTGCTTATGTTTTTTACAAACGAGTGGTTGATCTACTTGTAGTTTAAATTTTCTTAATGCACTTGAGCTGCACACCCAATATGTGGAAGCCATTAACCAACGGGTTTTAGGGTTTGCAGTTTCTCTTCTCAAAAGAGTGTCTATGTGTCTAGCAGCAATTAGTGTCTAACCCTGTCATGGAAGTTAGTAGGAGTAGATGCCTAAATGCTCCTGAGAATTTAAGGCTGAAATGCTGAGATTGGGTTGATATTCTTGTCTAATAAGTTTTCTTAGGCATGCTAAAGGGAGTTAAATATGCAGCTTCTGTTTAAAGTCAGCTATCATTATATAATGTGTACTGCAAAGGATGATTTCCTGGTAATCTAGTATCTTAATAATCACTTAAACAGATCCAATGGCTACTTGCCACGGACAAGGTTCCAGTTTTCTGCTCCTATTTTATTTTCTTCCTTCTCCTTTCATTCTTTGTAGAGAAGAATCAGGTTTTTCTGCGGGTGGTTGTTTTCTTCTGGTTTAGTTAGGTGAAGAGGATCCCCATGGGGTCAAAGTAATGCTACTTGGTGCAAGGGAAGGTGAAGCTGTGTTAGGTTAGTGTGTTACATGAAATCTCATTTTTGCTTCCTATTCACTGGATAGTAGGTGACATTCTTGGGGGGGTAGTTCCAAGTTTGTGATGATTCTTAGAGAATCCAAACAGCCTTTCTACATCTGGGACAGAATCCTGAAGCTGTTGAGGAATGTGTAAGCTAGTTGAACCAATGGTGAGGTTATCTAGTTGTAAGGAGGACTTCCTACCTGTATGTTTCTTCTGCAGTTTTCTTCTGAACGTTACATGTTTGAGTTCCGTCTGGTCCCATTCAGATAGTACGGTGAGGTGTGCCTTCTTTGGGGTTGTTTTTAATTTGAGAAACCTGAAATTCTAGTGTGATGATAAAGATGTGCTGCTGTATGAATCATTGATTTTACCTTTCTATTGAAGTGTGCATACCAGCTACAAACATGGGGACCTTACGTATCAATGCAAAAAAAGTTGGTTATGTAGTGAGACCTTCTGTTCAAGGTCTTTTCTATAGATATTGGAACTGCTGCTCTCAGCTGGTATTTTGAAGGCTGCTTTTGGTGGTTTTCTTTATATATCTATCCCCCCACGAGGAATCTCCAGGTATTTCTGTGCTGGTTTATCCCCAGGTCCAAGCGAAGATTCCAAAAAAAAAAATGTGATTAAGGCAGTATTAAGGTCACAGGCACACACAAATAGTGTCAGTTTGTATTAGCTGTAAAACCTTGGATGAAAAAATCCCACGTAGCTTAATTTAAAAGTTGAAATGTGGAGTTAGGATCCTGCTTCTCAACCATGATTATGTAACTTGTTTCAATTATGTTCTTGTAGCGTATTTTTTTCTTCCTCTTTTCATGCAAATGTGGTCATATTCTGTAGAACGTTTTTCCCATAGCAGTTGTCATCACCATGTCTACTAGCCACTGATGTCAATACTGAAATACTTAATGAATCAAGTTGAACTTTCACTTCACTAGCAAGCAAAGAGAGAGTACTATGACCTGACTCAACAGATGAGGCATCCAAAACAGTTGAATTTCTCCATAGGGACTTCCCAGTGCAGTAATGTCTGACTCTCGGGAAGAGTCTTGGCAGCAATGAGGGGACTGGACTTGCTGGTCTTCCCTGATGATGTATGGATAACTAAATGTAGAGAAGGTGTTTGTGTAAGTTGTTTCTTAATTTTACAATGCGTCTTCTAAACGTTTTTGTTCTGAATAAATAAGATAGTGTTTTAAGAAGCTGTTGGTCTGAAGATAATGTTCAGAAAAACAGAATCAGAGATGCTGTAATCTTTTTATTGAAATTTGTCACCTATATGTACATTTAAGGTTTTTTCAACTCCAGGAAAAGAACACGTATGCACTTAATTGGGGAGTGATAGAAGTTGGGGAAGGAACGATGCTCGATATGTTTTAGTGAGCATTACTTTATGCAGTTGAACTGCAATCCTGAACATGTCCTTTGGTTTCCTTCATAGCACAAAAAAAAATTCTCTATAATAGCTAAAAAATTGCCAGTGTGATTTCAGTAAACTTCTGTGCCTGATCTGAAGGCAGAGTATTACAGAATTTTTCATCAGTTAGTGGCTGGAAGTTGGAGACTTTATTACGATTTCCTTCAGGGCACATACAAAGGGGGTTCAGAGGTACAGTTTATGGCTGAAACATTACAGGCCTTTTATCTGATGTGCAGCAATGGCTGTGATCACAGAGAAAAGATCTTTAAAAACATACTAAATGCCTTTTAGTAGCTGTAGCTCCTTTGAGTAAAAACTGGGGTTTTTTTCCCCCACTTTTACTGTGTGAAAGCTCTTGCCAAATGTTGCCTTCAGTGCCTGCAGATTGAAAGCAGAAGCACAACAAAAAATGAAATGATTTAAGGTGTTGGTGTGACAGCTGAGGGTAGAAATAAAAGATAAAAGACTGAAAGGACAGATGAGGAAGACAAGGCAGCTCTATGAGTAAGATGACTGGATCTTTGGAGAGATTGAAATAACAGGTTGCTCAGGCAGATGGTGGAGTCACTGTCCCTGCGGGTGTTTACACAGGAAAAGGTTGGATGTGGTACTTAGGGACATGATTTACTTGGTAATAGGTGGTGGGGGGACGGTTGGACTAGATGATCCTTGAGGTCTCTTCCAACCTTATGATTCTGTGATTTGCAACATAATGCAGAAATTAATATAAACTTGGGGAAGCATTGAGCAGAACAGGTAACAGTGAATCTTGTGTCGCAGATGAAAAGTGAGCTGTACCAATTCCATGTTTGCTTGAATACCGTCAAGTGGAAGTTTGCAATCATGCGTTCTAGATCAGAAATGAGGAACTGAAGAAAACCTACTAGCAGGAATAGGTTTTACACCCAGATCCATAAGGCATTTTCCAGAAATGCTACTGTTTCTGAAACTACTCCGGTCCTTATGTTTGTTGTTCTCATTGCAAGAACATGCCAATTGGAGTAGGACTTAAAATGGGAAAGGTGGCAGGGCAGGTCTCTTTCTTTCTGCATAACTGAATTAAGTTTTGCGTCGTTTTCCACATACCATGTAAGTACCTAGGAACACCTGGAAACTAGGAAAAGAATAATAGTGAAACATTGGTAAGAACGTGGCCAATGACTATGGACTGCAAGTAAACAAAAAATGAGGGAATGGTACAGATTATAGATGATAAAAAATAGGGTGGAAGATTATTATGATTTAGAATTTCAGAGGACAAAAGTAGAGCAAAAAAGCTACAGTTAAATTTGTGTGTGGAAAGGCATAGTGGAATCTTTATATTGTGGAAACAACAGAGAATATGAGAGGGCTTCTGATACAGGTAGAATCTTGGCAAACGAAATCTAATTTGCCTGCTCCTGTCCATTTGGGTTTGCTGTACAGAGGAAGGTGTGAAGGTGCCTTGCTGTCCTAGAGCTTTTACTAAACTCAGAGGAAGATGCCAAGAAGATGGACATTTACTAAAGCAAATGCTTTCATAAGACAAGTGGGAGCAAAATTCAGATTTATTACATTTTTGTGTGGGTTACTACTGTGGATAAGGGAGAGTTGTACCTGCTCAGGCATATTCAGAGAGCACTTAGACATAATTTTATGACCAATGAGTCAGGGCTTGAGGGAGAGTTTGAACCACTGTAGATTCTCAATAATTGGGAAAATTACTAGAAAAAGCCCTCGATAGGGGAGTAAATGAAGGAAAAAAAGGCAATAGTTTAAGATCTAAGGACAGTCAAAACAACAACTTGAAAAGAGGGTACTTTCCTAAAAAGTTAGGTGATATGCTCTGTTTACATGATTTATGTTATTTTTCTCTAATTTTATATGCTGCTATGTTCTGTATGCTTTAAGGCAGAATTCTTTGGAGTGTCCACTTCTCAGCCTGTTTTTTCCCCACTAGTGTCTCGCTCCCCTTACATCCAGACTGTCTTTTCAGTTTTTCTAAAATGTTTTTTATCCAGAGTTTATCTCTAGAAATGTCCTGTGAATTAGAACAGGCTGGTGCAGATAATTTTTTCTGGGTAGTTTTGGGTTTTGTCTCTCTCTCCGTGGTAGATTTCTGGTATTGGCTCATCAAGCATTAGGCTCAAAACTGTGGTCCGTGAATTCTGTGGGGTTTTACCCACTTGTATCTCTTAACTGACCATACCACTACTCTCTGAACCCAACGAGGTATATTGATACATAGCGCTCTTAAAAATTAATAAAGCTAATGTCCACATTTTTCATACTCCTGCTGTGTGGAGCTACTGATGAATGAAACTTGACATCTCCAATAAAACCTTCGAAACTGTTAAGAGAGTGCCCAAGTGCCTAGACTTAAAATGAAATTGCACGTTGTCTTGAATCTGTCTGTGGACTAGCAGTTGTGGAGAACTGGTTTCGGATATTTCCTCTGACGTTGTCAGAGTGGGTGGAGCAGAAAGCTGCTGCGTATGCAAGGGTAGTGCTATGCTTTGAAGAGGGAGAGCAAAAAAGACAAATAGAATCTAGTTCCATTTCAAAATTATGTTGGTTTTGAGGGGCTGACGGTAATAAAAAGCAATACAAACTGTTGCTTGCATTCTTCCTAAAGATATTTGATTTTGCATACAAAAAAAAGAACAGATCTATTGGGTAAACCGTTGCTGTTTTTCAGAGTAAAACTCATTTTAGGTCCCCATGCCATCTGTCCTAACCCACATAAACAAATTACTTTTCTATTGGGAGTACGTGGACTAGGTTTCAAGAATTGAATAACATCCTGCAGTTTTTGATATCCCACATGAAAGCTCAGTCTGTCAGGTCTGTAACTTAGGAGTCAGGTGGTAATAAACTAATTCCATTCTCTCGTCTCCTTCTGTACCAAGAAATTGTCTCAGTGAGATTGTGCCAGCAATCTGTGGATACTTCCAAAACTGTCTTTTAGATGTAAAAGGGGACTCATAAAAAGGAGATCTAGAATCATGGAACTAAAAAGTGTGTATGATTAGTACTATTATAAATACAAATTATCCTGTGATTCTAGAAGGTAGGTTGATCCACATTAAGCAATTATACAAAATCAACATAATGTTACTAATATGGTTAAGTCTGACATGAAGCCTTGAATGGAGAATCTTTTCAGTGTTGTTTTTTTTTTTCTCATAAATTATTTACCATTTTTATGACTTGGAGAAAAAGAATCTAAAAAAATCTGATTAGGATTTAATTCACTGCTACTGGTAGAGTTAACAGATGAGGCATTGGAGAGGTCTTATTTCGTGAAGAGGCCAGGTAAATGAGATGGGGAAGTCTGGATCACTTGGAAAACTAAATAGAAATAATGCTTTTTTTAGTACAGTGTCTGTTAAAGTTCATAGTGTGGGTTGGAAGGGACCTTGAAAGGTCACCTAGTCCAGTCCTTCCTGCAGTGACCAGGGACACCTTCAACTAGGTCAGGTTTAGTTAAGGAGTTCTTCATCATTTACTGTGACAAAGGGAACAAAATGTGTTCTTAATAGGACTATTTACTTAACAGACAAAAGTAGAATAGAATTTAGTAGATGAAAATTGAATCTAAGGACATTCTGGGTTAGAAATAAAGTGTTGCTTTTTAACAGAGAATGTAGTTGGGCATTTCACAAATGTACTGGCAGTTACAGTAAATTCTTTGTCTTGAAAAAAACTGACAATTTCTAAATAATGGGGTTTTTTAAGCTACGTCTAGCTCAGGTAGAAATTAATTCAAGAATATGCAACGGCCTGGCTTTATGTGATCCAAAATAAATTACAGACATTGTGTGGTCTGGCTTTGTAATCTACTTCTTGATGAATTTAGAACAGACTGACTTCTTTGCACCTTAAGGCAATTTTTAGCAGTTTCAGTTTCACTGCTGGCATGTTTGTGAAGTCAGTCTGGCAAGTACCTCACTTGCATATTCCGTAGTATCCACTTCCTGAGGTGCTGAAAATATTTGTGCTGATTTACCGTGATAGATAATCAGCATTAATGCTATTTGATAATAGTACTTACTGCTAACAAGTATTGTAATCAATTAATTAGCTTTTTGTTATAAAGAATCCATTACTCTCCAGTATTGGCAAGCTGAGTGATTTGTACCTGGCTGTCAAGGTACACTCACAGCTTTGTTTTCATTATTTATCATTATGTGGGGCTTGCAATAACGGTTGCTGCCTGTCCTGAAACTGAATCGGTATGATTAAATGCAAAAGGGAGTAATATGGACAGCATCTGTAAAGGATAATTGCAAATAAATCAATACCTAATGGTTCCTGAATGTGTTTACTCGTTCATGTTAGTGATATACGGACCTTTGTAAACCCTATGTGCCATATAACAGTTACTGAGATGACTACAATATGTACTTTAGTCATGGGAAAAATTAGTGTATACTAGATACTGAGAATAATGCCATTTTTGAGGTTCCTGACAATGCCTTAGAAATAGAGTATTAATTTGAGGAAAAAGAAAACTCTGATATTGGGAAAGTCAATGCAAAAATGGTGAACTTTAAAACTTACTTGAACTCTAGCATCAATATTTGGACGTTACTAGCAGTAGGAGAATCTTTAGAAGAAGATATTCTTTTTGGTTATTAGAAGTGCCAGATAGGATCTTGTCAAACTCAATAATCCAAAAAAGAATAGAGTTTTCCCACACTTTTTTTTACAGGCTGTGTATTAGAGAGAAAATCAAAGTGAATTCAGATGAACTGTGTTTCAGAAAATCCTTAAATGGACATGCGATGTTGTACTAGCGCCTAAGGAATTTTGTCCGCTGTTTTGGTACCACTGTTTCACTAGTTTTCCACTTGCACTTGTGATGTTCAGGGTGGTGGGGTAGGGTGTTGGCACTTTTTTATCCTCTTATTTTGCCCAGTATTTGTGGGGACAGTGCTTACAGTTCTGGGACTCTAAGCATGTGTCACTGCTGCTGCTTACCTTAAACAGACAAGCTGTGTAAACAGTCTCTTTAAAATCGCTGGTAACCCAGGAAATCTGCAGGTAAAGCAGATGAATGTAGCAATTTTTTTGGATGGGGTTTGAGTTTCATGGTAACTAATAGCTTTTGTGCAAAGAAAATTCTTCCTATGAAGATCTTGCTGTTATTTCAGAACTTAGGCTTGTAATTTTGCCATCTTGATCAATGGGAAGAGACTTCTTGTGCAAGATGTACCACGTGTGCTGGAGGAAGGATCAGCAGAGGAACATTTGGCAGTGCTTTGTAGCATCTAAACATTTTGATAGCTGATCAAACTGATGTTCATTTTAATTATGATTTTTTGGACTAAACTTCACAGTGACTTGACAAGCCTGTGTTGGGAAAATATTATAAATGAATTCTAATAATTATAAATCAGTATTTGACATACCAGCATTAAGCGTGACAGGGCCTGTATGGGCGGGAGGATTGTCACTTCCCATTTCTTTTACTCAGTGCTTATGTCAAGTTGCAACTTTTTTTTCAAAGAGTAATTATTTTTGTTTTTCTAGTTTGAAAAAAAAACAACATTCACTACATGTATTAATACTTAAATTTGGCAAAATCAGATTTTTCCTTTTGCTTCATATCTTGCACACTGGTTTTATATGTGGACATACAGGTACATGTGTTTATAAAATTATATATATATTCTGTACCTATTGCAATACAGATAATCTTTATGTATAATAGTTATTATACAATTGCAACATTTTATCTGTATTATAGAGCAAAGTATTAGTCCTACTGTTACAACAAATAAGCCTATTTCCATAAACTGCATTTAGGGATATTGTAGCGTGGTCTTGTGATATTTCAAGAACTGATGTTTGTCTCTAAATCTGTCATCTTCCCAGCCTACTGTGCAATTACAGTATTATCTTTCTGATGTGCATTGGGATTCTGTAGACATGGTGGTAGATTTTATACTATCAGGTATTTGGAAATCCTGTATGTTCCTCAATGGATAGAAAGGGGGGAAGCCCCCAAAAAAAGCCAAACCAACCAACCCAAAACCAGAACTGGTAACAGTTGGGATGAACTTGTCAAAATGGAATTAAATGTTTGAATGGGAAGAACATACGGAAGAAATAAGCTGGTAATTCCGCAGAAATGTAATACTGACATTTATATTATACTGTGTAAAAAATAATAATTTTATGTCTTTAAGCTGTTAAAAGTTTAAAATTGCCTTGTTGCTTAGTTACTTAGCTTGCACCTACTTCCATCAGGAGTAACTAAACTATTCAAACTGTTTAAAAGCACTTGGTTTAATTAAAAATCATTAAGACAATATTTAGACCAAATGTTTCTCTCCTGAAAATGGTTTATGGATGTGATAGCTACTTGTTAACGCTATACCTTGGGAAGAAACCAGCTTACTTACGTTGTTCCCTTACACAGGCGCAGGCCATCGCTGCGGTTCGGACCACAGGGAGCTTGCACCTTTGATGCTGTGCTGGAAGAGCCAAACCCTTCCTTACCATAAGGATTTGATATAGGTTGTAATTTAATAGAAATGATACCACGGTATATATGATACCATACATCAATATGTATGGTCTAAGGGACTCTTTGTACATTTATATCTGAACTTGTGATGTTTAATAACTAAAATAAAATTACTGCACAGATGGCGAAACAGGCATTGTAATCTTATTTACTGACTCTGTTATTACTGTTGTTCCACTGTGAGCAGGGAGGATAGGCGCAAGAAAAGCCACTTCAGGGGCATCAGAAAAGTATGCCAAGCAGCCAGCAGCCAGCAGGGCATGAAGCAGAACAACGGTCCCCATGGTCACCAGCGCAATCCTCCAGTTGTCGTCTCGGACAGCGGGCCAAAATGTCATCACCAAAACAGACCCCAAAAGGCGCAGGGAGAGCACGCATAGCCGGAGTTTTGTGGGATATCAAAGGGGAAGGAATGCTGTCAGCTCCTGGGAGAGGGGCCGGGGATGGTGGCACTGGCGGTCAGGGTTGGGCAGCAACATCATGTCCTCTGGTCCCCAAGGTAGCGCCAGCAGCAGCCTGGCACCTGATGCTGATGGGTGAGAGATGTGTAGTTTACACAAAGGAGTAAGTTTCTGTGGGGCAGAAACACGAAGGTGCACAGGGTACGGTTGTGCTGGATGACCCGTGTGCCAGGCTGCAGGCTAGGAAGCGGGCAGTACTCGCTAGGAGAGGCTCTGTGCTCCTCAGGCTGCTCAGCTGACCTGTTTCCCACAAAGCGGCTCTGCAGATTATAACTCCACCGCTTCTCTGGGAAGGTGAAGGACCTGCTTTGTCTTGGTGATGTCATGCATTGTGTTTTGACAGCAAAAGTATGCTTGCTAGTGACATGCAGAAAAGTGTTTTTCAAATACAGAACTTGGATGAAATAGAATCATAGAATCACAGAATCATTAAGGTTGGAAGAGACCTCCAAGATCATCTAGTCCAACTGTCCCCCTACGACTATTACCCACTAAACCATGTCCCTAAGTACCACATCCAACCTTTCTTTAAACACCTCCAGGGACGGTGACTCCTCCACCTCCCTGGGCAACCCGTTCCAATGCCCGACCACCCTTTCCGAGAAGAAATTTCTCCTCATCTCCAACCTGAACCTCCCCTGGCGCAACTTGCAGCCGTTCATCCTTGTCCTGTCGCTAGTTATCTGCGAGAAGAGGCTGACCCCCAGCTCACCACAACTTCCTTTCAGGAAGTTCCTTTCACTACAAGAGCAATAATAGAGGAGTTATTATTATGAATAAATGGAGTTTCATTAAGCACATCAAAGGTGCTTTCATTGGGTATGTTTTCTTTTTCACTTCGACCTCAGTCTCGCAATACAAATATTTTATGGTAACTTATTATGTAATGTGTACTGAATTTAAGAGTGTGGTTATTCACATTTGTTAGAATATATTTGTTCTTTTAACGTTAAATGCCCCAGCAGTGGGCAGTAAACTGCTCTAACCCCAGGAACTTTAAATCAGTTCACGTACTGCAGTGGAAAGAATCATACAGGAAGCGTGGATTTGATATAGATTGTAATTTAATAAAAATGATACTACAGTATGTATGATACCATACATCAATATGTATGATCTAGGGGACTTTTCATACCTTTAAATCTGAATGTGTGATTTTTTATTGATTTTTATGGCTGTTCTGAGGCAGCAAACAGAAATTAGACAACTTGTTTGAAGAAGACATCTAAATTTACTTGACTCTACTGTAGGATCCTTCTGTAGCAGAAAAAAATCATATTAATCACTATGAACAATTCTGAAACTGTATATAAAAAGGACAATACTGCAACATAGTTTGGAGTATGCTGGAAAATTGAAGGAACTTGACGTCTGTCATGTAATCAGCATTACCTCTTTAACATGCCTAATTAAATTGTATGGCATATGCAGCATGTGCTGCTGTAACTTGAAATATCGCTGAAGTTTAATTGCACCGTAATCAAAATTTAAATCTACAAAATAAAATTATAATTGGTAGAAATGTCTGTATTTTATTGCACCATTGTTTTTTCACATTCATCATAAATGTAGTAGCTTTTTCAAGTATAGGCCTTTTAAAGGCAGGGAGAGGGGACATCTTTGGGAATAGAATAGAATAGAATCACTAAGGTTGGAAAGGACCTTGGAGATCATCAAGTCCAAAAGCCTGTGGTTATCTGTGTCTTACAAATCTGTTATGAAAATCCAGACAACCTAATGCATGCCTTGAATCATCACAATTTATTGCAGCATTTTCATTAATGGTTGGTTTGGGTTGTTTTTTTTTACTTTGGCAAATGATCAAGCTGGGTTTTATAATGGTGTTTTCACTTGTTTATATAAGATTAAGTTCTGTGTGTAGTTGTAAACCTGTACCGTATGAACGTAAGTATTGTTTTGTGCTTTGTAAAGGTTGATTGCATGATCGATAATCCTATTTTGAAAACCAAACAGGAGCACGCTGTTATGTTGTGGTGATGCTATAATGACAAGAATCAGGTCAACACATTCAGAATTGTTACTGGTAAAATAGTACTGGATTTATTCTTTCACCTGTGATGATTTTACATTCATAATTCTTGTTAATGTTAATCAGAAGTAGATATTTAAAGTCCAGATGTATCAGTACCAGTATTTTAAAGTTATAATATTGAATTGCATAACTTTAAATTAAGAAATCAATTTTAATTGCATGTATTAAGTTAAATTCCCACCATTGAGGAGTAGTAAATTAAAAGTTGAATGATCATTGTATCATTTTATTGAGACTGTAGCTTAACTCTGACTTATTAGTACATTCATGTACTAGAATAACTTCACGTCTCACTCACCTCACTGACTCAACAGAGGCTGTTGGTCACACTGTATGTCCTGTAACAGGCTACATTACCTGGCAAAAGGAGGAGCTAAAAGTACGTTTGATGAGGTAGCTGGGGTGGTAGAAGTCACGGAAGAAGCTGCATGTAGTTTTTCTGCACAACCTAGATATCCTTTCTAAGACAGAACAGGTCTTCAATGAATAGTTTATTTTGAGGACTGTTCCTTCTCTGGAAGAATAACCTGTTCATCTTCATAAAGCTTAATTAGTTGTTTTCCATTCAGTGTGGGTGCAGAGTGTCTAAATCTACTAATTGTTCTGTAAGCATCAGCAAGCTCAAGGAGCCACTCTGTGGTTCTCAGCTCTTGGTCCTGACAGCCCACGCTCTGTCCTCTAAGGAACTGTGCAGCTCACTGGGCTGCGAAGTCACCAGGTATGTACATCGTTTTTGTACATTGGTGTGAATCTGTGGCCTTGGTGAATGTTGTGACTTCCTTAGAGAGATCAGTTTCTAAAGCAAAATATTCTGAAACACCATGGATGCCTGTCGTGCCAGCGGAGTCCCCACTCTGTTTCTGTGCTAGACTTTGGTTTTAAGTACTGGAGTGGATGTTCCCGTTTGTCTCTAGTGCACAAACTACGTTACACTCCCCACATTTGAGCGGTGTGTTATCCTTAACAGCATCATCCACAGTCCTGGTGCTTTAAACTGAGAAATGTGATTTACTCAGGTACTTGCTAACAAGCTTTTAAGTTTTATCACAAGCGAAAATGTTACAGTTCTCTTATTTCTGTAGAGTTGAGCAATACATTTTGCGTACGAAACGTTTTTCCTTTTATACCATTGCTTGCTGAATTAGTGGCAATAAAAGTTAAGCTGTAGTGATAAAAGTTGGAAGAAAATGATTACATTTCAGTGATGGATCTTTTTATAATTGTTAGATTTCTCTTATTCTTCAAACCTCTCAGATAATTAATCATTGAGAAATATAGTTTTAATAGCCACAGTCAGAGAAACAAAACACCAATGAAGCACAGCAGCTTTCAATCTTCAAGTTTATCCTTTTCATAGTAGAAAATTTCTGTAAATTTATCGATGAATGCTAACAAGAGCTCTAATTAAAAAGGTATCAAGTGTCTGTGGTATAGCTATACATTTATAGTGGTGCTGCTTTCTAGTTTCTTTATTGCATAGGCTGTGGCTCTGGGAAGGCTTGACTTGGCAGACCCTTAAAACTGACATTGTCAGGAGCAGTTTCACGTTTAAATTTAGTGTCAGCACCGGTTCACAAACTGTCTGAAGCGCTGCATCAGTACGCTCTCCTGGAACGTGAAGACAGAAGAGTTTTTACCATTGCTTTTTGAGTTAATCTGACTTGTACTACCCATTATGTATTATCTTCATGTTTATTTTATATTGGGGAAAAAAAAAAGGAAAAAGTGTCAGGGTTATAAACTGAATAAGGAGGATTTATGTGGCCACAATCTTTGTAGGTGATTTTTATGTTTTTTATTAGCAAGCCAAGCAAGACAGAGTATGCAGTAAAAGTTTTACTATGCTCTCCTGCTATTGCTTTCGACTTCCTTTCCTTACATATCAGATGTTTGTAAAATAATTGTGATCATGATCAAAGCAGTAAAATAATGTGCGAATGTGTTGTAGTCCCGTTACTGTAGACACTGGAACATTTTGAAATGGAGCTGTTTCAGTATTAAGAATCGTACAACGTCGGCTACTGAATATTTTGCTGGTGGCATTCTGTTCAGTGGATGCACTAAATACCTTCATTTTTTTCATAGCCTGCTGGAAGAGGATACCTTGTTCCTTCAAACAGAAAACATGAAAAAAGAAGATAAAATAATGCTTGGGGACTATGTTTTAGATTAATTTTCTCTCACTCTTGCAGCAAAACACTTAACACTCATTAAGTAGTTTCCTGCTTACTGCTAGGTTCCTTCTGAGGCGCCTATCGCCGTTGCACCATAACTAAGCCACTTGGAGAACAGAGTGGAGTATCAGGATGTTCATCATGGGAAAGAGGAAAACAGGAACAGGTTTCAATCTCCCTTGAAAACCTTAAAATAAATTTTAGTGTCTTATGTCATCTTTAGTGTTGGTCATTATTCATGTCTTTCCTCAGGAATTGTCTGATTCTTGTAAAAACTAAAAGTTGAGGAAAAGTGAACTGGGGTTTGGAAATCTCCTACTATAATTTGCTTTTTTTAAAGTGTTTTAGTTTATTTCGCATATTTATTTTTGATAGTCCAATGATTAAGATTTATTTATTATGAGCAATTACAGCCAAGATTCTTTTCATTCTTATTTATATATTTGTATTTCTAAAAGTTCTTTTGTTTCCTTCCACTACTTGAATGGAATTTGCCCTTCTCTTGCAGTTTGGTTTTGTGTATGAACCCGTGAGGTCTTGGGGCACGAAGTGCTTTTGAGTTCCTGCAGTCCTGGTTTCGTAGAGCTCTCCAGGTAAATCATAAGAATCAGTAATAGATCCTTGCATTACTAGGAGTGTAGGTTTGCATTATTACCTTTGCCAGGGATCTACCATTTGGATGTCTTCCTAGTGCCTAGAGAGCAAATGGAGATAACGATGCTTACTCTCTTTTGCTACTAGTTTTGAGAGCTACGAAAATACTCCATACAAATGGGCTCAGGGTGATGTGATGGCTGACTTCATGGGCACCAGGCAGTCTCTTACGCCTGTTACTGCAGATAGCAGGGATAGTGTAGTTCCTGAATGACCGTTTGGGCAGATACGATGCTTTGCCATTGTCAGTGGCCGAGGACGTGCATTCGGAATGGTTATGGTTCCCGGAGATTCTTTCTGGGACACTATTTTGAATGAAATGTTCCTTGCCTTAGATGATAAAGTAACAGGATGTTTAATTTCATAGGCAGGAAATGCATTACTTTCTCTTTTATACCGATGTAAGAGAACAGCTTAACAGCTTTTCATGTTCGTCGTAGTACAAACGTCCAATACGCTGCAGATACAAGAGGGAACAAAACTGTAATGTATTGCTTTGGCTCCTTATCACCCAGCGCATGCATTTCTTGGATTTTGGCATGCACGTTACCCCTGCTGATGCTGAAGTAGTGTCGGTCTTTGCAATCAATGTTTGCAATATATTTCACAAAGCCTTGTTGTGCAAGTTCTCCACTTGTTTAATGGGTTCTCTGTTACCCTTAGGATTTAGAGATTGAAAATTATAGAATAAGGATTAAATAATGACACTTAATTCCCAAAATTTGCTGGGGGAGGAGAGCTATCTTTAGATTAGTATTCTTGAGCCTTTTCATGGGAGGAAGCTTATAGGATAAAGATACCACATTTATTTCACAGTGATAAATATTTGTGTCTGGGATAAATAAATCTACATTGACCTTTGTAATTTCATAGGTAGCTCGTTTGTGTTTTTTGAAGAGCTCAGAACCTACATGCCTCACATAACTTGAAGTTCTGATGAAGCTTTGATAAATCAATACAGTAATAATATATTTTGGAAATGCTGTGAGAGATGACCTTAAGCTGGTATTGCTGCTAAACTCCTTGGTGGCGTTCTCAGGCAGGAAGTCAACTCAGCAACAGACTTGGTCTGTTGAAACTGTGGCTTCCACCTGGTGTGTACTGGGGAGCGACTGAAGCCAACAGACTCACAAGTGACACCACTGTTCCTGCCATTCAGACCTTGAAGTGTGAACCATGGGTATGAATTACCTCAACAACTCAGGGTGAATCCCATGTCCCACTAAAATAAAGAATTACCGCAGCAAAGGCGGGGAAAACTGCAATTTCAGAAGTACTTCAGCAATTCAGTAAGAAATTATAGAAATAATATTTTTGTTATCCTCTTCTTTTTATTATATTTGTGAATTCTACAGCAATAATTTATAGCAGTATCTCCTGAAGTAATACCTGGAATTTTTTTCCTACTGAAAAGTGCAAGACTTTCAGTCACTTCTATTCAGAGTACTTAGGCTTTCCTAGAATTGTTTCACTCTGAAATAAGTCTGATTACATTTAATAATATTTTTGTTCCAGAAAGTAAATGAGAGACAGCTTCAAAAAGCGTGTTGAATGTATGCTTTTCTAGTGTTATTCTAGCTCTTCAAATTTGTGACTTGTGAAAGGTAAAACTTCCTAAGGCAAGGAGCACATAAAGCTTCTAAGATTTGCATGAAGGCAGTGGCGCATACTGGGATTATACTCATGTCTAGCTAACATCTTTGCTCTGCTCTTTAGGCTGTGCGTAATACATACTGCAGGCTTGCTGTAATCATTCCCAAATTTGGAAAATGTCTGGCTTTTTCTTAGAACTGGCTTCATAAATCTGCAGGAGTATTATGGCAGAAACACAAGCAGAACTTGACATGTATTCGTATAAAAATGTGTAACGTTGGCCACAAACATGTTACGATTCCTTCCTGGAATAACAAAGCAAGTTTGAAGTAATCTTTATTCATAGAATCACAGAATCTCTCGAGCTGGAAGGGCCCCCTGAGGCCCATCAGCCCAACTCCTGGCCCCACACAGGACCAGCCCCATCACAGCAGATGACTGAGAGCGTTGGCCAGACGCTGCTTGAACTCAGCCCAGCTCGGGGCGGTGACCACTGCCCTGGGGAGCCTGTGCCAGGGCCCCACCACCCTCTGGGGGAAGAGCCTTCTCCTGATCCCCACCCTAACCCTCCCCTGGGGCAGCTCCAGGCCGTTCCCTGGGGTTCTGTCGCTGGGCCCCAGAGGGAGGAGATCAGCACCTGCCCCTTGGCTCCCCCTCAGGAGGAAGCTGTAGGCCGCCATGAGCTCTGCCCTCAGCCTCCTCTTCTCCAGGCTGAACAAGCCCAGGNCCCCAGCGCAGGGCAGAGTGGGACCATCCCGTCCCTGGCCCGGCTGGCAATGCCGGGCTTGGTGCCCCCCAGGACACGGTTGCCCTTCCTGGCAGCCTGGGCACGCTGTTGTTCCTTACTTACTTGTACTTTACATATTTATTTGCTAATTCTGAATGTTTCTGATTTTGTTTAGTTTTTTTCCCCACATTCTTAACCTCTCTCTCGAAAACTGTTCTTATCTCTGAGGTAAAAAGAATTTATCTTCCACATATTTCAAATAGAACTTTAAGAATTTAGGTGTTCTTTTGAGGTTGATTTTCTTTATAGGCTCCTTTTTGCTTCTTAGTACACCCCTAAGTACACATAAGTAAGTGGAAATATACAGAACTGTATTTAAACAGATGGCTAATCTGTGTGAAATGGCTTGTTTAAGACCAAGGTGTTTAGCTAGCACCGTAACACAAGATGTAGGTGTCTTGCTAATACCTGAGTTAAGAGAAAGGATGACTATGTGTGCTCTCCATGATTTCCACATTCTGTCTTCCTCTCCACTCAGAGAAGAAAGATAAGACTGCTTTCCTATGTCATTCACCATTCCAAGTCCCTGCCATTCAATGGAAACAGAGTCCAGCGTGCTGGGAATGGGATTTCTGAGCATCACTAAGGCAGTTTGAAGCTAAAGGTTTGCATATCTATAAAAGCTTACAAAATAATTGCATAGGATAAAAATATTGAGAAGTTCTGCAAACAGGACTCTGTATATAGCTTTTTAGCTTTAAAGAGGAAACAAAAGTATGGTTTAGACAGAGCAAAACTTTGCAGTGAACATCTACAACTTCTGTCAGATCCAGTCTCACTATTTTTATCACCAATTAAAAAAAAAAGAGAGAAAAACTAGATTTTGAGTGGTTTTGTTAGGCCTTGTATGTGATTGAAGCCACAGTCTATTGAAAAAATACCTTCTAGGTCTTGAGTCTGTAATAGATGCACTTGAACTGATCGTTAAGTCATTAGCTTGATTATTTTCATAATAATTTCAAAAAGTTTGACTCAGGTTAGTAGCATCCTTATAGAACATGCGGTGTAGAGAGCTGCTGAAATGGGAGACAAATATATTCTCTTAATAGTCTGTAGTTCTGAAATTTGCTGTACCCTCGTTCCTGCAAATTAACAGAATGGCTGCCATCAAGTTAAGTGCAAACAAATTCTAAAGAAAAGTTAGTGGTTATCCCTGCTGTGTGTGTACATTTTCAGATTAAAATACATTGATTTTATTCCAGTCTTAATCTTAGTGGTTGATGGGCATTTTAAAGAGTACGGTAGTTTCAGTCTTCCCTTTCAAGCTTCGCACAGCAGGATGTCCTGGAAATGCTGCAAACACGAATGATCAGCTAAGTCTTCAGGAAACTGTATAGTCTTTGTAAGTGGTTTTCTAACGACTAGTGTAGTCCTTTAAAATATATTGTGCGCAGTTAACCTCCTTACATTCCTTAATGACAATCTATTTTTAATAAAGCCATTTAGCTTGGTTAATTAGAGTTAGTAATAAATCTAGTCTGCTGACTAATCTTAGAAAATATCTTAGACCACAGTGATTGTAAATGAGGCTGCTAACTGTGTGTATATATGTATTTTGGCTTTCTGTCAGCATTGTACCTCCGAGAAAAGCCTTGAAGAACACAGAAGATGTACCTCTTGATGCAAGTCATAGAGCTCACCTTCATGGAAAATAGTGGTTGAAAGAAAAAAAGGCCATGGAAATTAGCCTGTGCCAGTAATCTGGCACAGGGAGGCTGATATAAACCTTCATTCCCAGTCCTCCTCCAGTGTTTTATGTCAGCAGTGTGACATTTATCTTGTCCAGTTTTTTCCTTGAGGCTTCTTGCAACCGTGGAAGCTTTGCAATTCAGCCCCACGTTGTGAAACAGCTGCTCTTCACTGCCTGATGTAGCCGGAAGCTTTCTCGCCTTGTCCTCAGCTCCTGAAGTCTCAGGTCAAAGCAGATCATTGTTAATACCACCTACGCTGGTACTTTCTACAACGTTGTACTAAGCTTGTGTAATTCACTCTCGGAACTTTAAGAGAAGTTTTTCAGCTTTTCTAAGAATATCACGGAAGCAGACTGTAAAGCCAGCACGGACTCGCAGATACTCTCAATTTAGTACTACTTGACCATACTTGTGTAGTCGCCTTTTTGGGACACGTCAGCTGTGCGCAGGTCAGACCAAGTGTCCAATGTGAAAAATACATGCGTTTAATTCTGTCGGTTTAGCCTTATCCCCAAGTTTCTTAGTAACAGATTTGTTTTGGTCTGGAGAATTCATTTCTTATTTTAAAGCACATGGTTAATCATTAATAGTACTGTGATGCTCAAATGTAGTTAGTACCCTCACATGCAGATACCGACAAAAAACTCTATTTTCTGTATCAAGAATAATATCAATTCTCTTCAGTGGAGTGAGTGGACGTTGTGGTTTAGCTCCAGCTGGCAGTTAAGCAGCACCCAGCCACTGGCTCACTTTCCCCCAGCAGGATGGGAGAGACAATCAGAGGAGTAAAAGTGAGAAAACTCATGCGCTGAGATAAAGACAGTTTAATAGATAAAGCAAAATCTGCACACAGAAGCAAAGCAAAGCAAACCAAGGAAATCACTCATCACTTCCCATGGCAGGCAGGTGTTCAGCCATCCCCAGGACAGCAGGGCTCCGTCACATGTGATGGTGACTTGGGAAGAAAAACACCATCACTCCAAATGTGCCCCACCTTCTTCCCCCAGCCCTAGATGCTGAGCATGACACCACATGGTGTGGTATGGGATATCGCTTTGGTCATTGGGGTCAGCTGTGTCCTCTCCCAGCTCCTTATGCACCCCCAGCCCACTCACTGGGGGTGAGGAGCAGAGAAGGCCTTGGCTCTGTGTAAGCACTGCTCAGCAGGAACGAAAACATCCCTGTGCTATCAACACTGTTCTCAGCACAAACGCAAAGCACAGCCCTGTACCAGCTACCCAAAAGAAAATCAGCCCTGTCCCAGCCAAAACCAGCACAACCGATCTTTTTGAAGTCATGAGTTTTGAATACCATTGTATACCATTTACTTGCAAAAAAACCCAGACAGATTGTAAATGGTAAGTGCAGATGGTGATGTCCAAACAGCTATTTGAAAGGGCTCTGATGTCTTTTTCACAGAATCACAGAATCATTAAGGCTGGAAAAAACCTCCAGGATCATCTAGTCCAGCAGTCCCCCCACCACCTATTCCCCACTAAACCATGTCCCTAAGTACCACATCCAACCTGTCCTTAAACACCCCCAGGGATGGGGACTCCCCCACCTCCCTGGGCAACCCGTTCCAATGCCTGACCACTCTTTCCAAGAAGAAATTTCTCCTAATCTCCAACCTGAATTTCTCCTAATCTCCAACCTGGCACAACTTGCAGCCGTTCCCCCTTGTCCTGTCACTAGTTATCTGCGAGAAGAGGCCGACCCCCAGCTCGCCACAACTTCCTTTCAGGTAGTTGTAGAGGGGAGTGAGGTCTCCCCTGAACCTCCTCTTCTCTCCTCTTTTTCTTTTACTTGAAAGTCAGCATGAAGCTCTGTTGTCTCAGGGCCAGTTTATCCTATGCTGAATAATTTCCTAGTTTGGAAACTGTATGTTTGGAAACATACTGTATGTTTGGAAACTGTATGTTTCCAAACTTTCCCTGTATGGGAAAGCTGATGCGTTTGTTTCCGTCTATCCAGAATCTTTCTTGTGCTGCAATCCCTTCTGCCCCATAATAGCAAGAACATTTCTGCTGTGTCCAGGGGACCAAATTTTCTGCTCCTAAGCTGGTACAGTCCAGCAATAATTCTTTGGTTTTACTCCTCCAGGTTAACTGCTGGAGCTGAAGAAAACTGGGCTAGCAGCTCAGGGTATCTCAGCGTTCAGTGTTTTTGTGTTCTCCTGTCTGCTCAGTATGTGTATCTGGAGGATTTGGACCTTTGTGGGAATCCAGTCCTGCAGTGGATCTTAAGCATGTTATCTGTGAATCTTTGCGCAATCCACTTCAATCAACATCTGATTTTTGCTTCCCATTATCTGATGATGAGGATGTTTTTCTTGATGACTCTCACTTCCACCAAATGAGAGAATTCTGTGCAGCATACTGTTAAGATGTCCTATTCCATGCAGATAACTTTATCTTCAGAGTTCATTCTAAATTAATTTGTAATGTATAATTAGTTTCATCTGCATTACAAAATTAGCTTTCCTCTTTGTTCTTAGAGCAGCAGACTTCCAGGACTGAGACCTTCAAATGTTAGGTCTGTCTTTGTCCTTTTATGATGGGCAAACAAGAGCCTTGAAGAAAGGCCTTTGCTTCAGGTCTGTAACTGATTTTTAGAGGCAGATGCTGTCTCCCTGGGTTGCTGCTTTGGAGAGGCTGTTAAAAAGCTGCAAATCTGGCACTGCCTGCCGGTGTAGTCAGAGCTGTTGAACAGTGTCAGCAGCTGACTTGGGAAATCTCCCCTCTGAACTGCAGCCTGGAGTTCCAGTTCCTTTTCAACAAGTTTTTTTTGTTTAGTGAAAAATAATTTATTTACCTGAATTTTATCTCTCTTCCACAAAATACCTGCTAAAACCCGAATTTAATATAGGGAGTTTTATACTGACAACATAGCAGCCTTCCTTTTTAAACATCGTATCTTCCTCCAGTAGCAGGTACATAAATTACATTAACAATAAAAGTATCAGGCCAAGTTTTTGTCACTTACACGCACATCGTTACACAAACTTTGTTACGGGTATAAATGACAGAAACACAGTAAAAACGGCAAATAAAATTTTGCTGTATCCACAGTATTGAGTTGCTTCTTTCCCATTGCTGTTATGTTGAACTATGTAAGTGGGTTTTTTTCTGTTTTGGAGCAAGAAGAGATTTTACTGGTATAAACAATGAATTGATTGGTTGCAGGTAACAATTAGTACTGATGGTTGCTGACTTTCTAGAGCAATGCTATTTTGATGTAACTGCCCAGAAGTTCACTCATAGGAATATAATTTTAAAAGAACAAACTAATAAACCTCATAGTATTCAGTTGTTCACTGCAGACTCCTGCTGTTCCAGTTACGCATGCACTCAGCTTTAACAATATGTAGCAAAATTAGTTAAATCAGGACAACAGTGATTTAAAAAACTGATGAAAATTGAACAGAGGAGAAAAATAGAGGAGAAAAATATGACAAAGTTGTGTTTTCAAAATAGTACATCGTAAGTAGTACATTGTATGAACTTACACAGCATTTTTGAGAATTAATAATTTTATTTTTCTTCAGGATTCAGAGTTCCCTGTTGACTCAAGTGAACCCGTACCTTGTGAATGCTTAAGACTATACCCGACCCCTGAAGTCTGGAGAGTATAAACTGAGCAACGTTTTTAAAGTGCCCAACTTAGCAGTGAGCTGGTAGGAACCATTAACAGTACATTAATTTTATTGTTTTATATGTGTGGAGCTTTATTTTTCAACAGGTTGTTGAGAAGCATTTGCTTTATTTCTGAAAAACTACTGACAGCAGTCAGGTGGGCGTTCTCTTTGAAGACTGCGATAGTGGAAAAGATGATCACCAAATTTAGTGGGAGCATAAATAGAGTCAAACACCTGGGCAGAACTGTTTACAGATTATGAGATTCATCTTTTATGTAAGAAGGGTGGGATTTGGTTAGTAGATATAAAAATGGGAACCAGAGATGACTATAAACTCAAGCTCCAGGAAACTGAATTATAACGCTGAATATTTTTGCAATTTGTATTTGATTGCAGTTTATTCCCTTGGGTCAAAAATCAGACGAGTTTAAATTTAGATTAGCTTGAGTGTGCAAATAGCCTATAAGCGATGACATTTCAGGGCTTGCTAGCTGCAGCTGGGGAAGAATAAACATAAAAATATTAAAAAAATACGTTAGAGCTAGTAGCAAAGTTCAGACAATTCTGACACGCTGCCTAGGTATGAATCTGTTTTGAAATTAATTTTTAAAATAGTCAATACTTTTGTCATTCAAATAAACTTTATGAAGCTTGATGCCATTCTTTCTGCATTCAGACTGCTAGTAGATTACTTCTGAAGGTATGTCCCTAAAGAAAAACTGTAGTCCTCTACTTAATTGTAGAACCTTAATTTCTTGTTCCATCCAAGAAACATGATCCGATGTATTTATGTTTTAAAAGTCCAAAAACTTGGGCAATGTAATTCCCATGCAGATTGTCTCTGTGCTGCTACTCGGAGGAGGCTGTAGTAAGTCCGCCCAAAATACTGATGGGTTATTTGGCTTATCTGAAGAACACTAGGTACAAGAACAATGTGTGTTTATTTAAAAAAAAAAAAAGAAGGATGTCTTTAAACATATTTGGAAACACTTTAGAACTTGCTTGGAGAAACAGCAACTAAACTGAAAATAAAAAACAAACCAGTGAGGATGTGTATTTAATTTCATATACTGGTAATATAATGTTGACTTTCATGTAAAGATAATGCTTTAAAGAAATTGAGAGCCTGGCGTGCTGCTCAAACATTAACTAAAATGCTTATTTGCAAATGCAAAAATATAAAGGCATGTTAAGAACAAAAGAATTTTAAAGTGTTCTTGAAAAAAAGATAAACAATGTAATTGAACATTTTGTCTTCTTAACAATCTCTGCATACACAGTGGATTGTAGTTTCTACATATTTAACCATGTCTGAAAAAAAGCATTTAAAACTCAGTGATTTCAATTAACAAAGAGGTTTTCCTATCTGAATACCACTATGTAAAATAACATTTTTAAGTGATTGACGAGAAAGACTGTCTTTTGTTTCTCTTGTGGATGCTAAAGGCTATGTTGTAGCCTGGGTTGCTCAAGGTAGGCATTTTTTTGACAGCATATCCTGCAGTATTTGTTTAACACCCTGCCCAATTTCACACAAATTTGACAGAGAAATAGCAGCCTCAGAAGTACCGAGGTTGCCGTGTGTTTCAAGAAAACAGATCACTTTTAGTACCCTGATGGCTGCAGGTGGCTAAGAGGGGAGTGAAGTTGCGAATACTCTTTATCTTTTGGGAAGAGCTTCAAATGGAGCTCATACCTTATTAGATGCTATAGAATCCAATCTCAAGGCACCCAGCTAACGCACACAGACCTTGGGTTATCATTTTTAGTTTGACACAGCAGATATTCAGTCCTGAATCGGCTTTCCTTGGAAGTCCAAGAGGTTATTAAATGCATAAATCAAGGGGTTTTAGAGAAGAATGACTTAGATTATATTCTCTGTATAGGAAATTAAATAAAAATGGCCCATTTAAAGAAATTCTGGTCTTTCACTAAATGTATTTATAGTAATTATGATTGTCTATTTGATTCTGCAGACAGGAGGTGGAAATCAGTATCCACTAGATGAGAATTAATTCTGTCTTGTAATTCATAAAGTAGGTGGAAAACATCGTATTGACTTAGGACCAAATTTGCTGGTTTATGATTTAGGTTTTTCTCACCACCATATCAAAAAGAACAGAATCTGGTTTGTGTATGTTACTAGGTTCATTTATACTTCTCTAGAAATTGGAGCAGGTTTAAATCCAAATTTGCAGGTTTTACGTGCCTTAAAGCTGATGTAGATTAGTTCTTTAGATGTTCATCAGTATTCATTGGAAGTCGCATTTGTGGAAAGGAAAAAAAATCCCTTGGGAAACCGTGTTTGTTTTCTGCTAAGCTGAATGGTTCCCACTTTTCAAATAATCGCATGGACATTCCTCTTCTGCATTAGGCTCACATTTCTCCCATGTCCTTTTAAATATCCTGGTAAATCTTATTCCGCCTACACAAATCACTGTAAGATCTCTAATGCCTAAATGATCTTCCCAATCTTACTTGCTTACTGTTTGCTTCCTCCTCGCCTGCTGTCGGCACCTTGCACGTAACCCCAAGGGGTTTGCATGGCTTTCTGTGGAAAGTACTTCTCCAGCCACCATATGCAACACCCCATCTGCCATGGTTTATGTCGTCTTCACCTGGGAAAAGAACGATGCCCATGCAAACATTACTCAGGGCATTTTTTAATGGGAGTACAGTGTTGGAAAAAAGCAAAATGTCAGGTATTGGTTTGGAGAGAGGTTTATCTAAGATGCAGCTGAAAAATCAGCAGTAATGGCATGAGAGTTTCAGATTAGTGCAATAATATATGTAGTACATATACTATAGTATATGTATAGTACGTATACTATAGGTATTTTGTACATAGAAAATAGTTCTATTTCTCCTGTTTACACTTCAGATCAGAAAATTAGTGTTGTGAAAATACTGGCTATTTGCAGTTTAATTATGACCTCCTTCAATACCCCTTAGCTCGAGCAGAATGACAAGTGATGGCTCCATCACCTTTTTGCTTAATTTTTTTTTAAGATGTCATTGTCTTGCCCTCCTCCTTCCCTCCCGTGCCTCACACGCAGAGGTTACCATTCTCCTTTCAAAGCTTATTTGATGTTTATCATGTATAGTAATTGCTGTAAAAATGCCACTTTTGATTGTGGGTAGAATTCATAAAGTATATGGTCTAATATTTTAAATGGATGCTTTACCTAGCAACTATAGACTGCATAAACAGAAAATGTAGTGTATATTATTCTTGTTTACATGTAACCTGATGTTCCCAAATCCTTTATCCATGTTTGATATTTTGTAAAAGAAAAAAGATAAAGAATAGCAAATGCTCTGCCTTGACACAATAAAAATATGAAGCTGGAGATAATAAAGAAAAGCAAATACAAAATGTTTAGTGATTATCTAGGCTTTCCTGATGGGCTCAGTAAAAGATAACTTTTGTACAAGGACTAATTCATCATTACATCTTATTATACTAGTCTCCCCCATTCTTTATCAGTGGATTCCAGAGAAGATTTATAAAAACTTATCTCCTGGGGAAGCATGCAAATCGACTTGCAGCGTAAAATTGTGTAAGTGATTATACGAGACTTATTTGCAAATTGAAATGGAAGTTAGTCTGGTGGTGCCTTGTGCAAAGTTCTGGAGGTGAGACTGCACGGAAATTATTGAAAACGCTGTACTTTTTCCCTCTTTCGTTCTTCTCTACTACTCCGTCTTCTTAACCTGTAAGTGCAGGTGTACAGGTACACACAGATGCACACACAGGGGAATAACCTGTGGCAAAGAGAATTCTCTGAGTGTCGGCATGAGGAACTTCTTTTGAAATAGCTTATAGTTTTGAATTTGCTGTAAAAAGATGATTCTGATCTGTGTTGCCTCTTCAGAGCTTCAGGTTTTCCGTTTATATGATAAGGTGGTGAGGCAGAACTTGGCAATAGGGTGAAGAACCAGGTGTTTTGTTGTGTCGGTCAGACTTTGACACCTGGGCTGTACTCTGGTTTAGTCCCTTTTAGACATACCTCCCAGTTTTCTATTTTGTTCTCAACTTCCATTGTCAGGGAGTTTCTCCTGGAAAGAGCAGGCTGCTAAGATTGGGTTGTAGACAAAGTAACAGAATTAGTGCGGATTGTTTTTAAGGAAACGTCTTGGTAGGTTTCTTCCATTGCCCCTCCCACTTGCAAGGAGCTCTGTATTAAACATCTCAAAGCAGCTTTCTCATGGTCTTTCCAGTCACTCCTTGATATTCTTCTTTATTGCGATGCCTGTGGAGTTTTGACAACAGTTATCCCAACGGTTTGCTGAGACTGCTGCCTGTCATACTGACGAATGTTGTCTCCCTTTTTCCTGTCTTCTGCCCATTTGTTTCCATCTCTCTGTTGTTTTAGAGATGGTGAAGTAATGTCATTTTGTTCCATGTCTGAACGATGCCAAGCAAAACAGGGTCCATCTACTGAGAGGTGATCAGTCATATGAATCATATTGTGTCCTCGTATAACAGAAGCTAGAAAACAGAGGATTCAAAGCCCAAAATTCATGCGGTGCAATTTCCTGTTGAAGAAAAAATTAGGGAGGTACAAAAATCCTTATTAATTACGTGAGCCCTCTTCTTGCCTCCCTCGGGCATTAGAGAAGAGATTTTTTTTTTATTAAACTACATTTTTCCATTAACAGTAAAACTTTTTAATTGTGCCATCGTGCTGATTTCTTGCATGAGTAGCCACAGTGAATTAGAGATTTGCATTAGCAATATTAGCTGCTGCTTAGTTTTCCTACGGAAATTATACCTGGTTTTAAAGCAATGTGGCATACAAAGTAGCTGCTGCATATCCCAACCTCTCACGCTGTAGCCATTTTGATCAATTTAGCTCCAGCGTAGCAGATTTTGAAGCTTCTTGGAGCATGTCTTCATGGATTGATGGGGCAGTATGACACTCCTTGCTTTCCAGCTTCTGGGATTGGGAAGCCACCTGGGTTTTTGGTTTTTTCTGTTCACTTTGTTTTATATTTTACTGATTCTCATTTCTATTGCATGCTTCATACTCAAGTCCATGACTGTTAAGAGGAACTTTGGGGGTTTTAGGTGGATTTCAAACCTGTGTCTCTGACAGCTAAGATTTACCTCCAGAATGGCATTTGTTTTCCTTATCAAACTGCTCTGGAACGTGGAGGCTGGGACTAACCATCCCAGCATGTGATCTTTCATGTTAGCTCTTTCAAAACATTTATATAATTTGGCTGAGATAAAAGAGCACCTTTCTAAAAATATCTTTAGGAGAGGAGGCTCTTGTTTTCGGGTCTTAGACATTCCATTAAAACCAATTTATGTCCTTGTAATTCTGTAAGTAAATAATTTATAATATTGAACCTTTCAAAGATTTATGTAAGGAATTTAACTTTTTTATTAGCACTGTAGATAGCCTTTTCTACTACTGTTCTTCAAAAGCTAAAACTTTAATTATTTCTTCAGCTTAAATATGTAATACTGAGGTCAAAGATGAAGCGAGTGAGTCTTTCCTGTATATAAAAATACTCAGTCTGTTACTAGCTAGGTATGATTTTCATTTGCAGACTGTGAGGTGGATTAAATCTGGCTGAATGGCTGGGGCAGAGGGTGGTGATCAGTGGCACCAAGTCCAGTTGGAGGCCACTAACGAGTGGTGTACCCCAGGAGTCAGTACTGGGTCCAGTCCCGCTCAGCTTCTTCATTAACGGTCTGGGTGATGGGGCAGAGCGCACCCTCAGCAAGTTTGCAGGTGACACCGGACTGGGAGAAGTGGGAGACACACCAGAGGGTCATGATGCCGTCTACGGTCCTGGGCAAGTGGCCTTACATAACCCTGCCTGAGCCGATGACCTCCAGAGGTCCTTCCCAGCTTCAAGCGTTCTGTGATTAGTTATCTATAGAAATGCACATAAACACGTAGGTAAACAGGTATAAATTATATATATCTAATAATACTTTTAGATGTATGTGCTATTAATTTTAATGTCTGCTGTAAGTGTAGTTGCAGGATTGGATTTTTGTGCTGAAATATTCAAATACTCAATTCTGCCTCTTTGAAATATTCAAATTCTGCTTTTTTTCAAAAGTGGAAGAAATAGGAGTGGAAGCTTGGGTTGATCCTTATCTCCTTGTATATATGCAAAGAAATTCTTGTTTCTCCTAGTTTATTTCCTCTCTCCCCGTTTTAACAACCTTTGGATATGTTTGAAGGAGCTAATGCAAGAGGCGGTTAGATGTAGGATCAACAGAAGTCACTCAGTGCATCTCCCTGGCACAAGGGAGAAATGAGCAGCTCTGCCGGGGTCACCCTGCACAGACCGGTCTGTACGCCTGCAGCAAGGCGGGGTTTAAACCTTTAACTTCATCTGATACATCCTGTCAAGTATTTTAGCATTAAATTAATGTTAGTAATTAATTTGTTATAGCTGTTATATAGGAAAGTCAAGTCATTTCTGTTCATGAATGCTTGCATGCTAACGCCTTTTCTCCCCATGACTGCAAAGGCAGTTTGCTGGCCTCGATGAGAAGTATAAAGGTGTGTTTACGCTGCAAATAAATGAAGTTCTTATTCTCCTACCAAAGAACAAGGGACAAATAACCCTAAAGCCTCCAAACGTGGTGGGTACACCTACCAGCACCTACGGTGGGAGGGGAAGCATATGCTTTGCCTGGCTTATTGCCCCAGCTGCCTCGCTGTCCTTGTGGAAGCACGTGTGGCTGATGCCGGGCGCACGGACCGGCACAGAGGCCCTGTCCCCCAGGGAAAGGGCTCGAGCAGCTCTCGAAGGCGGCTGCCTGCAGCCTCAGCTGCACACGCCTGCATGGGAAACTCAAAAGCTGAGTCAGGGAGTGAGGAGTGCCAGGCTGCGGTGGGCAGCGCAGATTTAATTTAGATCTAATGCGCAGTAAAGACAGAGTAGGCGTATATATCTGTGTCCGTGCTCGTACAGCTCTGACTATCCCGCTAGCTGAGACCTCACGCACGCGCTTATCTCCCCAACGTTCCTGCGAGGCGGTATTATCCTCGTGTGAAATAATTCCTGCAAGATTACCTAAGTGGAAGATCCAGAAATTAAATTCATGTCTTCCGAGTCACAGTTCAGTGCTTTAACCTTCGATTTCGGAGTATCACTATTTCCTATAGAAATTAAGTTCTTAATTTCTTTCTACATTAAGGCCCACATTATAGTGGAGAGATTATTTCATGGACTTCAGTCTGTTCATTATCGTACAGTCTCTGTAACAGCTTTAATGCAGTTTATGTGGAAGAAGCACTCATAGGAAAATGTCAAATATGGTTTAGCTCCCTGTAATGCAGTTTAATAAGGAGAAAAAGTGAGCTCTCCGTGAATAATCAGCGAGAACGGTGTGGAGCACTCTTTGATACGCTCTGTGAGGGCTTGCTGCAGTGACAGGATGTCTGCACAGCTCCTGGCTACGACCCTTGCAATCTCATTTATCACTTTTTCTACCTGACACAGTAGTAATAAGAGAAGTAAACAGTTCCCTTAGCTCCACATTTGCCTCTTCCCCCTGCTCACTTTTTCCCTGGTAAACATTCCTTCCTTTTCCTCTCTATAAGCTTTTGGCTATCATAGTCTTAAGTCTTTATATTTCTCATTGGCTTTGTCTGCAGCTTCGGCCACAAGAGCTTACTGCGGCGAGCAGGCAGTGCTCATCACCCGAACGGGCAGCTTGAAACCCGAGCACTAATAATTTGAAGCCATATTGTGTTCTTTTACGGTGCACACACAAAATGAGCTGGGTATCTCCGTAATTTTGTTAGTGAGTAAGCATCTTTATTAGAAACCCAAAAAACTTTCAGGGAAGGTCAACAGAGGGAAAGCATATAGTATATATTTATTTTTTTACTACTTACCTTTCTAGTTTTTGAAGCAGACTTTGCAGAAAAACCTGGAGGTACTTGTTTACAAAAACATGATTGTAAAAAGATATTGTCTTAACTTTATTAAGGCTTTTGAATTTTCTCCACAGACCGAAAGGTATGATGCCTCATAACTGTCAGCTCCACTAAACTTAGTTTATTTTCTTTTTATTCCCAGTAGTTTGGACAAGAAAGGGATTGAATAGGATGGGTTAGCAATTTTCTGGTAAGTGTTTAGATGAAAACAGCCAGCCTGTGGTGATGCAAATATTCTGAATACCAAATATACTAATAACTAAACATTAAACTGAAGTGTGCTTACTTTGAACAAATGTAACTTATTAAAAAAAAAAAAAGTTGAAATTGTTTTGACATTTGTCATATGGGATAAAGTGCTCGCCTAAAGAAAGTTATTCTGAAAATAAGTTCATAAATAGATTTATTTTCTAAAGTGTAAGCACGATGTTGAGATTTTTATTACAATGAAATATTTTTGTGAGCTTAAAAAAGATGGTTATTTCTGAGAGAATTCGCACCATAAATGTGGTGCATTTAAAAAAAACAAAACCCCAACAACAAAAACCCACTCAATCTACTTTAGAATAGAAAAATGCTGAACTCCCGGATTTCCAAAAGGTGTATAGAACTTGTCTTGACACTTCATTGACTTTGATACAATTCTAATAGCTATCTGTAAAAACATCCTCAATTAATATGCAATACTGAAATGTTCCTGTAAATTGAAAATCCGTTTACATTTTTGTTATATTTTTAGCACCCATTCAGAACTACTCTTTGTCAAGAAAGGTGGAAGGAAGTGTTTATCTGAGAACTTTGTTTTGATTCCCTATGTCAGTTTTTAAGTTTTCTTGTATTTAGCAATTCATTTCTCCATGTAAAGAAATATATATCTTTAGAAAAAGTTTTGAGGTTGTTTTTTTTTTAATTAAGTTTTTAGGCAGTCACACCAAGACTTTATCAGTTGGAGCCAGAGGCATATATACAATCAGCCTACAGGTAAACAGTTTGTTTTCTGGGAAAGTAAGGAGCATTGCTGAGTGTTCCTGAGAACCAGTGTTCAGTGTGTGACATATTGTGGTAGAGAAAAATGAAGTGGAACATAATGAAAACATAATGTCAAATTAAAATGTGTATATTCTGAATAGGTAGGAGTGACTTGCACGAATACAGGAATAAAGCATAATGTTACAAAAATCAGTGGCTGCTCTGAAATAGTGTGTGAGGTTGCACATGCTGTGTTGTAATGAGGAGTTATGTTTGCCAAAACATTCAATGCATTGCAATTAATACCCTAAAGAACCTTTCACTCTCTTTGGTTCTGTCTCATAGAAATTATAGATTCACCTAGCATTACTTCTGATCTTTCCTGTTTCTTGACCTACGACAAGATCCTGTGTGTGTATTAGAAACCTACTGTACTAACGATTCCTTTTTTATTGGCTGGGGTCATAGAAACTGAAATCACCTACTATTCATTTGTAGGCCAGTTTCATAACCTGAATGTAAAATCAGTAAAGGTTTTGGGTATTTATGGCTGCAACGATTTAAAGATACAATACTAACACATAGGTACATAAAGATGGCAGTTTCTATTTGTGTAACTCTATCTCCTAATTCCTTCGGCTTGGAAAATCTCATGCTGGTGTTTTAGCTTGTGGGATGTTAGTATCTGAAGTTTAAAAAAAAAATCAGTTGTTTTTTCACTATCTAAATATTTTAAAGGAGGTTTTCAGTTATTAAAATGAACATGTACTTGAACTGTAGGAGCTGGAGTATCTCTGAAGGCAAGCAGGACAAATACAGGCAATAGAAGGAAGAATAGAAGTAAACTTACACTTGCATTTGAGTGAGTAAATATCCAGCAGGCCAAAAAGAAAAAAAGAAAGTATTGAATTGTGGGTAAACTTGCTACATGGCTGAATTAAAGTTCGTAAAGTACAGAACAGCAGTAAGGAGAAATATCTGTGAAAACTGAACTGATGGAGTCACTCCAAGAACGATACAAACTGCTCCCTCTGGACATTCACATCATTTGTACTTCAGTGTGGTTAAGATGAAGCTTAGCTTTTAATATCCATTGTAGAGTTTTTCAGATGTTATGGAATAACCTCTAAAGTGCCACAGAATGGTTGGGCTTGTTCCACAAAGACACACAATTCTAGATTTTTGCCCAGGACAGTGGAAAGCAAAAGCCTAATAAATGGCCTCAGCCAATTTTGTACGCTCCATGTGAAGACCAGACAGGACACAGAACAAAGTTCTCTGCTTAAAATAAGGAGGATTGCCTTTTCTTTACGCTTATCAGGTGTGCCTGCCTAAAAGATAAGGTAAGACAGCACTTGCTCGTGGTTTCACCCTCTGGGGGTGGTCTGAACTGGCTAGAAAAAGCTTCTCCAAGGTCACCACTTTGGTATCTTGGGTGCTGCAGTCTTGAACCAGTGCCGGGTCTCTTGCACGTGAAAACACTCTGTATTATGGAGCTGTATTTTGAAGACAAAATTCTAATCAAACGAAACTGAAGATACCCTATTTTGGAAACATCTGGTATGATTGCTAAATGCTGACCTTTTGATCTCCTTATAAATCAGATTATGGGAATTACTCCACACTTCCACTGCCGTCTCATCTGCAGATGTGCCTGTGTATTTTCACATTTCAACTTTTTCATATGCAAAAGTGCACATATTGACTGTCCTCCCAAAATATAGGTTTTGTTTCTTTTGTTTCTTTTTTTGTCCTTTTTTTTTTTTTTTGCCACCCCTGATGATGGTCGTCTTTTCATTCTATTTTAATTTCAATATTTTCTTCATGGCAAATTCTGAAAGCATCAGTATTGACACACTTCAAGCTATGCAACTGCTGATAAGGTTACAGAAAATAAGAGCTGAGCTCAGTTTGATAGATGAACATGTTTTTCAACATTTTTAAACCTTCAAGTTCTGTGGGAGGAGAGTAAATTCCCCTGGGTTTATGGCTTGAAATGCTGAAGCTGACTTCTGAAAGTTTGTTTCACCTGTTGGCCTGTTCTCAACACAACTCCTTCCTTGTTCCTCGCCTTCTGCTTTCCATTCTTAATCTTTTGGTACTATCTCCTTGGAGAATTTCCAGCATGGGCTCATAAAGTCCAAATACAGTTGGTCAGAAAACCAAGCAATAGAGAACCCTTTATATTTAGAGTGCTTTACCAAAGTTTGCCTTTAAAACAACCCAAACCAAACCACAAGCCGAAACACCTTGTCAGTAGTTTCGCTTCTGATAACAATTTTTATAGCAGTATATTATGCCAAGAATGTATATATTTCTTACTATAGTTAATAGAGCTTGGAATAACAGTCTGCTTCCAGGAATAGATTTTCAAACTCTGTTTTGAAGGAGATGCCATAAACGGAAGAGGCTGTGCACTGTCTGTAACGGGTGCTTTTGTTTTGTTTCTGCCGGCTGCGAGAATGACGGCATGTCCTTGTACTGAAATGAGTACTTATGAGCAGGTGAAAGACATATGACAGTGATAAGTTATGGCTATGGGTTTATTTACTGAATAGACTTTAACTGCTGCTGTTATAATTAATTAGGACTGTCATAAAACCAGAAAATTTTTTGAGCATCATAATCAGATCACACTGGTTTATGTTTCTTACTTACATGAGGTTCTGCGTAGCTCGGCTAAGGAGTAAGGGTTCCCTAACTGGGGATTTGGGAGCTATGAAATGGAGCAGATGTGTGGCAGTAATAATCTTATTGAGTATTTTCAGTAACGTGGAAATTTTTGGGGGTGGTGATCAGTTTCAGAGACAAACTTCCCTATGTAACCTAAGTGCTCAACTTCTAATTCGGATCAGCTTTCAGAAGCTAGTATACAAGTGTACAAACCATCATCCGTATTTCAGAAGAGACCAATTCCAATGTAGGAGCTTGGGCAAAATGACTTGATTTCCTTGGAGACGCTTGGCATGTTCTCCAGATCGCATCCCTGTTGTAGATATTGGTAAAATTTGAAAAGCTATGGAGTTTTTAGGTCAGTCTTAAAATGCATCTTGAAAGTCATGTTAAGATTTTTCAGCCATCAATGTAGGACAGAGAGTCTATTGAGGTAAGAGAGCAACAAATGGCTTCTGTCAAGCCAGGCAAAAGAACTTCTTGATTTTCATTTTATACTAATTGATACTAACTGCTGGAATAGTACCTGCCAGATTTTCTTGTATCTCTTTCTTTTCTTGTTTCAAAACAAATTAGACGTATAACTCTAACTTATAATCAAAACAACACTGATGAAGATTTCAGTTTCCAGTCCCTTGCGACATAGACATTTGCATTTGAAAATAAAACTGTCAACCAGGTGAATGTCTAAGGCCATGATCATCCTCGTTTCCTTGTGAGTGTTTGTAGTCATGAAAGTTAATGGACTGCAACACGGGAAACCAAAGCTTCTACATTTATCAGGGCTCTTTCCAGACTGAGCTTCTGTACTGTTGATATTTATTTCATTGTTGGTTTTTTTCCCTTTAAAAATAAACCCATCTGGATGTGAAATGGCATGTTTTAAGTAGAGGCTGTCCAAAACAAAGCAAGTTTGCTTTATTAGAATTTATTGCTTACAGTTGTCCATGTATCTGTGGACAGGGATTTTTGGCCTGCTTTATTTTAATATTTTGATGTAAAAATTAATTCAGAAACAGAGGTGATCTTAAATCTTTTCCATTAATTTATGGCATTGAAAAGAGCAAGCTTGTGCTTTGCTATGAAGGACAATGTCGGATGTGTTCCTAGCTGATACTCAAAAAACGGTTTCCTTGTAAAACAGACTTTGAAATGGAAGAGCTTTGAGAGCAAGAAACTAAAGAAAAAATAAACCCACCACCCTGTTACCTAGGACTGCATGACAAGTTATTCCACATTCTAGGAGGAGCAATTAAGGAAGAAAGACAACACTCCGCAAATACCCATCAAAAGTCTTTTCAGCGTTCCTGTGGCCAAGAGACCTCGTCTCCCCTCGAAAGGGGCGACTTTGAAAAGTGCACAGCTCCAAGAGATTCTTCACTGGACAGTAGGAGAGGTTGGAGAGTTACACACCCACACACCTGATGTGATTTTCTGAAACAGAGACAAGTAAGCCTTAGCTGAGTATTGTGGGGTTTTGTTGGCTAGTTTGTCCCTTCCCGCCCCCTGATGACAAAGAAACCTGTCAAAACTGCCCCAGTTATTCCAGAATGACCTTGAAAAGGAGGGGATTCGTTTACTCATTTGCCTTTTCCCAAGCTTTCCTGCCCCGTTTCAAGCAAGATCAGTTAACTAATGAACTGACCCTTTCCTTGGGTGGGATGCGGCAGCGCCAGTGCAGCGGTACCTGGCAGAGCAGTGGGAGGGAGATGTAAATGGTACCACATAAAGTGTCTTAAGGCCAACCTGGAAAAAACAATGCAAAACTCTCCATAAACCCAAAGTACTGCTTTATTAAATTTAGGCGTGGTTAAAGAGTAAGAATATTTTCATTTCTATTTGATAAACTGTTTCCTTCAGCAGATGGATGCTGATTATTTTCTCACACCAACTTCTGGTGAGTAATTGGTCTTTTGTTACCAATTGGACCTTTCTCCGCTGTTCTTAGTGTTGATGCAGTGTGGGTTGTGGTCTGCACTTTGCTTTTGTTGTTTCCCTGCTCATTGTGTCATCGCTAGTTCTTCGCATCATTAAATTGCAGTTCAGTGGTGCCTTATTGTTGCTAGCTTTGTCTGCTTTGTGCTTTGCTGTATTAGTTAGCTAGCGGAACACTCTTTCGCCTCTTTACCTCGTCTTTTTGAGAAGTGCTCTGACACCAAAAGCCAAAAGCAAACCAAACCTCGAGACCGTGCGAGGTAATGGAATTGAGTTTTGTAGCTTCCGAGGAGCACAGAGGTCTGAGGTGAGCGGCTGCTGCTGCTTGTCTGGTGTAGCTGGGTGGTACCCCTGGTGTAGGCACCAGCGATAAACTCGTTCAGGTTAATTTGTTGGTCTCATCTATAGAGTCGTTACAGTTTCTCTTTAAGTTTCTTTGAATTAAAATGTTTAGGGGTTTTAAACTTAGAATCGGTAATAGAACAGAATAGAATCATTAAGGTTGGAAGAGACCTCAAGGATCATCCAGTCCAACCATCCCCCCACCACCTATTAACCACTAAACCATGTCCTTCAGTACCACATCCAACCTTTCCTTAAATACCCGCAGGGACGGTGACTCCACCACCTCCCTGGACAACCTGTTCCAATGCCCGACCACCCTTTCAGTGAAGAAATTTCTCCTCGTCTCCAACCTGAACCTCCCCTGGCGCAACTTGCAGCCGTTCCCCCTAGTCCTGTCACTAGTTATCTGTCAGAAGAGGCCAACCCCCACCTCACCACAACTCCCTTTGTTCCCATGCTTCTGTCCGGTATTTGTTTGGATTTTCCATGTGTTTCAGAGGAATGGATCTAAAGAACTGGGAAACCAAACTTTGTAACTCTGCTGTCTAGATGACTGTAAATCAACTTTTAAGGCATCTTTAAGGTGGCAAAATTTTACAGGAATCAATCGCTGCCAAATACTAGGGTGCTTTCCCAAGCACTGTTATTTTAATGTACGCCTCCTTATAAAAATGCCTGTCTTAGTAAAATATGTGCATATTTATAGTATATAGTAATGGTTGTTCCACACAATCAGAAATATTTCTGCTGCTGTTCCATGTAGTTTTTCAAACTACATTATGCAGCATCTTGGATCATCAGTTGCTCCGAAGTACAATATTACCTGCAGTCTTAGCGGCTGGCTTCAGGGGGAGTTAGGGAGGCGAGGGAAACTTTTCTGAGCTTTGAGCAGTGTTTGAATGGATCGGTTACCTCTCAGAAGATAAACAGTGGCAGGGAAAGGACAAACAAGACACCAGTAAATGAAGAAAGATTGATGGCCACTGAGATCAGTGAGAGGGTTTTTTTGTGTGTCTAAAAATAACTGCCCTGAGTTTCCGAATAGGGAAAAATAGAAACAAATATCTTGGTTTAACACTGTGTCCCGATGCACTGGCAAGCCGTCAAACATGCACAGAACTCAGCGTGCCTCCGAAAATGAAGCGGTAATGCTTGATTTAATAGGTTTGGGGGACTGATTTTAACTCACCAGCTTTATAATGACGTAGGGGCTTACACTGCTTGTGTGATAATCAGTCCCCTTCATACCGAAATGTCCTTCAACCCCGGGTTGTGTTGCATATTGTTATAGTATAAAGCAAAACACCTCAGTGTATGTTTTGGGTATTTAAAGTATGCGGTATCTTATAGTGCATGGCATATCCTGATGTAATGGTGCACTTCAGCAATGTGCGATATTCTACGCGCTTTAAACTTACTGTACGGCAGAGTACTTGAATGTCCTTTTGATGTGAGTATCTGTGAGAAAGTCTGCACTGTTGCAGTTATTTATAACTCCGGTATACAGGTTTAAGTGTGCATTTGCAGAAAGGACTAACCCAAAGACCTTTTACTAAAATGCCTTCCCTTAACAGAGGAGAGTCAGGACAGAGTCCAAGAAGTAGAAAACTTCAAAGCAAGACAAGAGTTTTAAGTCTTCTGCATTGGTCTTTTGGTTTTGGTTTGGGATGGGGTGGGCTTTTTTTGTTTCTTAAAAAGAAGCTATGCTTTATCTTTGACAGGTTGTAAAGAAAAACTGTTTGGTTCAATGCCTGAGTTCTGTAAGGAGGATAGAGTCGTGTGACGCAGCAGTTGGGAACTTTGGACGCAGGAGAAACTGGGCTGTACATGGTCATCCTCAGGGGTGTGGGGTGGAGGAGGAGGAAGGAGAAGACAAAATACGGCAGTTGGTATAGCTTGACTAGAATAAGGTTGGGAGAATGGTGGCATAACCTGGACAGACATTGACATCTTCTGAGTATGTTGTTTTGATAAGAGTTTTCAAGAGCCATCTGAATTAAACAGTTGGTGCTAAGCATTTAAAAATGATTTCCATGGGCATCCCTCTCACCCTGTTTTTGTGTTTAAATGAAACCCCGCTTGGCCTTGTTTGCTTCCTCATCTCTTTAGGAATGGTTCCTGTCATATTTTAGCGTCACTTCTTGAGCTCTTCATCCTCCGTAAACTTCACATCAATCATGGTGTAAGGTAGATTCTGTTTCTGTAGTAATTTTATGAATGCTTTTTGTGATTGCATTGATAAGGAAATGTTGAATTTTTATCTTTTTCACCCTGGACAGTATAACTACCTACTATATACTTTTATTTTCGGGGATGAATAAAAATACTGTCAGATGAAGATAAAATCTCCAGTAGGATAACTGGGACCATTTCAAGCATATTTGTGAAACTCGGCACAACTAAACAAATAACTGCAGCCACTGATTAGTAAAGGCTGTGTCAAGGGAAGGATCAGCGACAGAAAAGGACAGTGAGGTTTTTCTGTATTGTCATTTTCCAGGTAACTGTTTACTAACACATGCAGTGTGAGTTCCTCAGTATGGTAAATCTTGACGGGAAGGCTTTGTTACAGTGCAAGGAGTGGCTCTGGTAACTACCGAAATTCGACAGAAACAATTTTGTTCTACATTACTACCATTTCTTTGGTAATCCCTTCCTTTTGGACAGCTGGAACAAAATGCTCTCCAAAAAGCAGGGGGGGAGCGGGAACACAAATATGGAAAGGACATGCTGATGGAGCACGCTATCATATAGTAGCAGCTATAACTTAGGTGAGAACCACAGCTTTGGAAGGCTTATTATGTGTAATTGTGATAATAAATCACAGTAAATTTCCCTAGCATTTAAAATAATTTTTAAATATCATACTTATGTAAGCTTTTTTGGAAGTCCGGTGGGAATTATTTTATGTTAAACTGAGGGGTTTGGTATTTTTAATGAGCTGGGAGTATGTGCAGAGTGCTTTGGCAGTATTTCAGGTTTTGTAGATTACTTGGATCTGTTAATTAATACAGCCTTTTGAGACCTTTTTGTGAAGATTAATGGGTTCCCTGAAGAATAGCATTCCAAATGCAAGAGATCTGCAAGACTTTTGAGACTAGTGCTATTCTAAATTATGCCAGAGTTTACTAGATTAAACATTATCTGTTGATGGAAGAAGGACAGAAATTCACAGGAGGCATGGTAAAGATAAACCGCCCATTTATACTCATTTTACTTTCCTTGGCTGCACAAAATATATAAATTAAAGAATTTCTAGATAAAATTAAGATTGATAAATAATGAAGTGGAAAGGAAATATTTCAAAATAGAGCCTAAGAGGAAAAACTCCCCCAAGAAGAGAAGCCCATACATCACTTGGAGGGTTATCCTCTACCCGTCTATACATCTGGGAGCGTTCATAACTTAGATGCGAGGATTGTATCTGCACTAGTCCTGAGCAAGCTGGAAGACTGGGTGGTACAGGAGGCAGTTTGACTAAGAAACTTGGGAGAACTGTGGGGTGTTTTTCTCACTTCTAGGAAATTTAGTGGTCTAGACTTCTTCAACATCCACATGGAATCCAGCATCTTTGCAGGAAGATTACCACTTTAAACCATAGCATAAATGAGTGTTCTTTACCAGTCATAAACTAAAGCAGTCTTGCAATCCTTAATTTACTATTAAATAGACTGTGAATTGTTGATGTGGTCTTTAAATCCATCCACATTACTGTAATCGTGCCTTGGTCTGTACTCTCATCACTTCCAATCAGTCACTGCTGTTGTCTTTGAAAAAAAACATGCAGTATAGTGTAGCATCAGATTTTTTGACAGAGAATACCTGAACAATGCTCAGAGGCATGTCTTACAACATCTTTCAGAGTTTATGTTCTTTACTTTTGCTGTTTATTGTCAAAGTCTTATCTATCAATTCTTCTGGTCTTCTACTTTGTGTATCATTTTGGAGTTTTCTGCTGAATCTTGTTGTGTAGTAGCCAGCAAAGGTGGTTTGCTTTTCATTTTTGATGGCTCAAGTTTTGCTATGGAATACATGTCAACCACTTTAATTTAGAATGAAGGTTGAGGACATTAATCCCTCTTCTTTTTGCCTTTCTACCTGCTGATCATTTTTCTGTTGCATAAAACCTCTTTGTGACTTTTTCTACAGCCCCCTTCTGATTGGATTGGTTCTTTGGAGTTTGGGTTTGATTTTGGTTCTATCCTTTTTGGGGAAGCTACAGTTAAATGGATAAAGTTAAGAAACTTGAATAGTTTCATTTACATTGTCCTTCCTTTATGCTCTCTTGTTGAGGTCAGGCCTGTTCTGAGACAGCATGATGCTGTTCAGCAGCAAAGAACAAGGAGCACTGATACGTGCGGCTGTGACAAGTATAAGCACCTTATTAAGAACAGAGTCAGGTCTGTGGGCTTTTTGAGCACCTCCAGATTAATTTTGCACTGGGACCTGCTCTTTGCTGTCCTTTCTGTCTTTGAAAAAAAAAATATTTTTGGTACACTTTTGAGCACACGTTGCTTATCAGTTTGAAAGCCATCTTTTCTAGATAAAAGATAGCCCTTTGAGCTGTGCTACATTTGCTGAAATGAAGTCATATGAGGCTCTTTACATGGGTGCCATCAGTAGCTTTCATACTCTTTTAATTTAGAACTTCAGTTTAACTTCTATCACCAAATTTTGAATTTAATTTTTGTGTTGGCTTTGATTTTGTGACCCACCTGTACCATCAGCAGAACCTTTCAGTTGAGCAAAGGATCTCAAAATAACGAACCCGGTTTTAAGCTTGATTTAAGATGTTAATTTGCTGTAAAATTCACGTTTCCAACCCTTTTGCAAGTTCTAAATACCTGCTGCTTCCTGAGTGATTTGCTCTTCTGCTGAGGGGACTGGCTGACAGTTCTTACCCTGAGTGAAAGGTACAGTCGGGGAGTACTTTTTTCTGGGTCAAGAGGCACCAGCTTTAATACATTCTCATTCCATGCTGTTATAAGCCCCACAGAGTGTTTTGTACTTCTTATTGCGTTTGAAAGTAATAGAATAGCGTTAGTGGAAGGTGATTGGATGATAAATGAAAGCTTTTTCGTTATAAAAATTGGATGTTCAAGGCATTTGGGAACTTCTGCGAATTAAATGGCACAAAAGGCATATGAGTTGAGAAATCGCAGCTGCTTATTCTGAGAAAATGGAAAAGCTAACAAAAGCCAGGTGATGAGGTATCTGTTAACAGGATAGCTGTAACAGCTAGCAGGTGGGGAAGGACCAGGGCAGCCCTGGGGGCAGCCACTGGGGCTGTGGATGGGGCTGGCCCTGCTGTCAGGACTGTTGAGGTGGCCAGGCGAGCCCGGAGCCCCAGTGTTGGTGGGGCTGTGAAAGGGCTGCTGAGGGAAGTTTCAGGCCAGAAACATCTTTCAATCCCTGCATCTTTCATGTGGGAGCATTTGCTGGACACTTTCAGTTTTGAAGCTGGACTCTGGTAGACAGAGAGGGAGACGTAGGGCACTGTTAGAACTGAGATGGCAAGGCAAGCACAGAGCCCCACTGTTACTGGGGCTGTCAGAGGGCTGCTGAGGGAAGTTTCAGGCCAGAAACATGGAATCATAGAATGGTTTGGGTTGGAAGGGACCTCAAAGATCATCTAGTTCCANCCCTGCCCTTGTAAAGAGCCCTCCTCCGTCCTTCCCGTGGGCCCCTTTAGGTACACCCATCTTCTGGATGGCTGGGATTTCTGATGTGCACGAAGAACCAAGCCCCCGCTGCTTGCTGATGGGCTCCAGCTGTGTGCTGGGGCTGGGCAGCCCAGGTGGGGCCCATGAGGGTGGGGCTGGGCCAGGGGGTTAAAAAGGCTGCAGGGGGGGAGGGCCTGGGTAGGCCTGGGGGGGCCATTGAGGCTGGTCCTGTTGTGNATTGAGGCTGGTCCTGTTGTGCCAAGGGCTCTGGCTGGGCAGGGGCTGCCTGCGCTTACCTGCCCAGCCCTGGGAGCTGGCTGAGGAGTGAGATGAAGGGGGATCCACAGGCAGCTGCCTCCAGCAAGGAACAGCTGGTCCCAGCAGTGAGGAAGGATGTCTCCAAGCCATCCCCAAGAGTGCCGGGAGCTTGGTGCCTCCATTGGCCTGTTGGGACCGGAGCATCGAGGCACCCACCACCTGCTCCGGGGGTTGAGGCTTGGGTGGCCAGCACTGCGGTGGAGGAAGGGGCAGAGGCGCGGAGAGAAACCTTGGAGCAGTGAAGGTCTTCCATCAGCGCCAGGAGATGCGGTGAGTGCTGTGTCCAGGCTTGTCCCTGCCATGCTTTTCCAGATCTCTGCCAGCCTCCTGCCTGTCCCTGCCTCCATCTCTCTCTCAGGCAGTCGGATCCCCAAAGGTTCTGCCATCACTGCCTTTTTGCTGCCCAAGTTTCCTTTCTACGCCTCTCCCTTTCTGGCTCTCCACCCACTATTTTACCCTTCACACAGTGCCTGCTTCCCCCACTGCTTGTGAAGATCGCATTTCTGGGTTTTGGTTCAGTTTGCTGCCCTCATTTTTTGATTTTCCCCTTTACTTCTATATTCCCCTTGGCTTCTGCAATTTTCTTTCTATGTCTGCTTTTTCTTCCCTAGCTGGACAGCAAGGGTAATGTAGGGGACTGTAGACTGTATAGACTTTAGGTTTTGCTTTCTGAAGGTGTATACAAATTTTCCGTAGGGAATATCTTGCCTGTGTAATAGGGGTGTTTGTTTGGAGGGGAAGAGTGTCCATAAAGGCATTACAATGCTTATTAATATGTAAGTTCTTCATTTAATTTCATTCAAGTCCTCCAAAGTTGTACCTGGAGACTTACTCTTGCAGATGAAAGGTGCTTGTTGCTTTTGAAACTATAACAGTGGCTTATAAGAAGCAGAATAGTTTGTTGTCTCATTCTGTAGTATGAGTAGGGAATATGCAGTCTGAAATGAGTTGTTCTCCTGCTTATAATCTGTGTGCTCTTTAAATGCCAGAGATTAGTTGTAAACAGATTCTACTGTTGGTGATTCTTTATAATTATATGACAGGTTTCATGGAATTGGCTTGTGTTTTGCCTGTTTTGTTTGTTTAAGTCTTATTTTGTGTGACTGAATACATGAGAATGCTTTCCTCTAGCAAAAACCCCAATACACCCCCACCCCCCAACAAACCCCATAAGCAGTAAAAGAAAGCTGCTCCAGCGAACAATTCAAAACCAGGGGTTTGTTTTTCCTGTTTGCTCTTAAAATCTGTTGTTTTTATTGTGGCTTGATGACTGTAGAACCAGAGAGCATTTCTGCCAGCAGTGCAGTGGAGCCAAGGACTCTGCCCTAGGGTGGAGGTTCACACCTGTGTTTTCCAGTTTAGAAGGCTTTCATGGTTGGGTGACGTATCTTTTGGCTTTTGCTTCTTTTGTTCGAGTGATTCCCTTAAGAGTCTTATGCATTACTACTTCTTTTCCCCCCATATCAGTAAATATTTTTTGCTTTCTTATGAATTCATGTTGTATTTTAATCTATGTGAGGTTGGGGGGGTGTGGTTTGGTTTTCATTTTTGATAGGTTGTAGGCTTCTACATTTTGTAAATTTCTGTTGGTGTATTGATATGTTTCATAAAGGCCACTTGAACATAAACTACAGCAGCCTGCCTTAGCGCCGCAGAAGTCAGTTTAATTACAGTTTGGAGCAGATTGCCAGGACATGGGTACGTTGTTAACCCTGTGACTTCTCAGAAAGCAATCTGGTCCCATAACTACATCGCAGCAGGCTTCGTTTGGCTTGAATAAAATGTCATATATAGCATGATGAATCGTCATATGTGAATAAGTGGACACATGAAAATTTATTTCACTTTTTAACGCTTTTTAAAATTATTTTTTCATCTTTTCTCGTTGAAAAGCCTGCCTTTATAGAGCTTGGATAAAGGTCCTGTAGAACTTGGCAGTGTGACCTTTTCCTTCATTCATTCTTCTTTGTATTATTGATGTTTAACAAACCTAGTAGTACAACATAATGCAACTTAATTTAGGTTTTTACAGAAAAGTCACTTAATTTTTTCATCTCTATTCTAAACCTCCATGCATCCACATTTTTGAACTGTTTATAATAAGCATTTTAAGTGTTGCTGGATTAAACAGTAAGAACTTGACTTGAAGTAAGAACTTCATAGTTAAGTAAATTAAATGGAATTTGGAGTACTTCACTAACAGAAAAATCATCTAATTTTTGTTGAAAACTGAGGACAGGCTTTTAGTGACACCATGATTTCACTTGAAAACTTAATGCCTTTCTGCTTACCCAAAAGGCAAAAACTCCATGACAAATGATGGAACTGCAGGCTCTTCTTACTTTGTCGTGCCATTATCAGTATTTTATTCTAACACCCTGATGTTTCTTGCACAGCGCAATAATCTCAGTCAGCAGGAAATACACAAAATAAATAATTGCAACTTCTCCATTAGAATAGTAAAGTTCAGTATACTATGAGCTCAATAAAATGAGAAGAATTAATGGAGTTACAGGCAAAACCCCCAGAGCAATAATGATTCTGGGACATTAAATTAACAAGTAATTGCATTAAAATAAAGTCACAGTCATGTCTTAGTTCACAATACTTATTGATGAAGTGTAGGCTCCTGTGTTTATCTTATTCTTGGGGGATGGAGCTTCATTAGCAGATCTTCCACTGCTCTGCAGTGTGATGTGCTCTAGGTGGTCCTGCCCTGGCAGAGGGGTTGGACTAGATCATCTTTCGAGGTCCCTTCCAACCTCTAATATTCTGTGACCTTGCTCTCATTTAGTTACCATCTCTAATTGTAACACTGACAGCAAAGTAGTCCCTTAATGCCAAAACTATACCTAGGGCAAAATCTTATTTTGGACAAGAGTATTTCAGTATTTGATACGCAGTAAGTGGGATTATCATTCCTAACTTCAGTGAGGTGACAGGTCCAAGCCAGTTTTCTAGACCCGCACAGGATGAAGTAGTCTCTGAAGAAACCTGCTGCTCTGAAACGAGATGTGGCGAGGGCTCTCCCATGCGTCTCTGAGCTGTTGTCCTCTGCAAAGGCAGGTAGCTCAGAGGCACGGAAGGGCAGGAGCAATGTGGTCTGCAGCTGCTCAAAGGCAATGTAATGGGTGTCTTCTGCTGCACCAGCGCTGGGGCTGTGTACAGGCTGTTGGATGGATCTCTCCCACGCCATCTGGTTTAACACTGCTGCTCAATAGAGGGCAGCATCCTGCATCCTTGCTACTAATATAGCAGTGTACCCATGTGGCAAAATTTATTTGGTCAGATGTTAAGTTTCTGGGATTAATGAGCTGTCAGTAGAAGATTTTTATTTTTTTTTGCAATTGAATTAGGGCTTCATTTCTCTTCTTAGCAAGAGTTTGTGAGAGTAAGCAAGCAGAGGAGTAAAGAAATTGGGAGGGAAGATGAAATAAACTTGTGTATGCTGAGTAATATGATTCTGATACTTACTATTTTTATTTCCTGAAAAGGAGATCTATCAAATTATTTGATTTGTGTGAGTTTATGCCTGTCTGTTACTGTGCTCACTTGAGAAAGCAGTGGCCAAATAAAAATGAGATTAGAGAGAAGAATCACATAAAATGCATAAACAGGGAGAGACTACTCTGTGATCCCACATGTATTGGTGGTAGAGAATCTGTGTGATTAAGGAATTTTTATTAATGTCAGGAAAATTGGAAGGAATTAGTTTTCAGTCAGGGATGAAATGGTTACTGTGGGGAACAGGGCTTTGCAGATTGTTTTTGTTTCCACGTGTGCCATATCCTTACTGAAACATTTTGGTAATTGCAACTTTATTTTTCAAATACTGGGGTTTTTACAAGCTTTATTTTTGATGTAGAACTTCAAAGTAAAAGAAAGGAAACTGACTAGAAATCAGCAAGTAAAGGTGACCTACCTTGAAGAACTTTTAACAGTTTCTGACCTGTGCCTGTATATGCTTCTGTTGATGTGTGTTGGTGAAAAACATGTCATGTTGACTTGTTAGATTTTTTGCAGAATGTGCCAGGTTGGTCCACTTAGAGTTGAGGTTTTTTTTAAAAAAAAAACCCAGTTATTTGTTTCCTGTGCTACATAAAAAATGTGTTGCTATACAAGTCAAGTCCAATAATACCTCATCGAAGTTTAGTTTTCAGACTTCAGAAATAATTTCCATACTGTTCCCTTTAGTGTCCCATGTCTAGGATCAAGAACTAGTCAAATTGCAGACTAAAAATCTACAGTATGGGTGGTTGTATCTTGGATGCCTGCATCAAACCTTAATCGTTTCAGCTATAAATGTGCAAACCCTGCATGATTCAGCACCACGCTATTTCTTGCATGTTCAACTAATCTAATTTACAGTTACTTTGGGCCCTGTAACTAGAATTTTCTGAAGCCTGCATTTTATATCTCACAACTGTTGAAATGGATATGCTTTGGCTTTATGTGCATTCACTTGTGAAAGTGATGTGGTTTCCCTTCCATGCCTGCGCATTACGTCATGTCTTTTAGATTTTATGCAATAAGTAAAAACTGCAGGAACAATATACACTGAAACTTGGGAGGACGTGTATTTGGGGTTTTGTACATGTCATTCATTGTATTATAACATAAATGGAGTATTCATGCCACTAGTATTTTGTTTAAGAAAATGGAATTCAATTATCTTGGTGGCTTTTTTCAGCTGCTAAATGTGATTATTTTCATCTGCCTTTAGGGAATTTGAACTACTTGGATTTTGTTTTGAACAAAAAAAAAAAAAAAGGAAAGAAAATTAAGCCAAAGCTAACTCATTGTTCAAGTTGTTAGCCATTTAACAGTGTTCTGGTAGCAATGAGCCAGGGCAGAAAAACTTGTACCCAAAACCTGAGGGTACAGTGAGCATGAAACACCTAGAGCTGTCACCGCTGTGGGGCTTCCCTGTCACAGACACTGACAACAGGAGCAGCCAGCTAACAGCCTTACGCCTGACAGGAAGGGTATTGTGGATACTGTAGCCCCGTTCCTTCCATTAATCTTGTGTTACATGTTCGGTGGCATGGACTTTGTATATAAAAGCCATTAAAAGGCCTTTTGTGGGATTAAAAGAGCTGCCTGTGACTTCAGCTGCTGCAAAAGATGAATGATGAAAATGAGTCTGTGCGCTTTACATTCAAAGGCCTGAGGGAACAATGACCAAACCACATCTGCTGAGGTCATGTAAAAGATGAAAATTCTGGTTTAGAACAATCTGAACTCTGGGAAGTGCATGGGATGTAATTACTTAACAGTGGATGATGAAGCCATGTACAAAGACCCTGAAGTGCCAGAGACTAGATGTTCTGACCAAAAAGGCACCAATTAAGGAAGTAAGAGAATGTGAACACTCCTTTAGAAATAAGCATATTAATTGGTAATAGCTCTACAAAAGTTGGTGCTCTTATTCCAGACCCAGTTCTGTGTCTGAAGTGTTTGAAGGTCTCTGGGGGATAAAGGTGGCAAAATCAGGTGTGTGCTGGAGGGCGAGAGGAATCTGGGAGATGGCTGGTTAACAAAACATCTTTAAGCTGATTTTGTGCTCTGATTGAAACTTGATTTTCTAAGGAGGTGAGGGAATAAGCTTTCATCTTAACTCTTACTGTCTCCTTTTGCCGTGACTGCTGATGGTCAGAAGGTTATAAAGTTTTTTGGCTGTGGTTTTTGGGGGGGGTGTGCATCTACATTTATGGTTGCTTTCTATGGAGTTTAAGGCAATCTTTCTTTTTTGTTTACAATAATATGTCTGTCCAGACTGCCTAAGAAATCAGATATTGCAATTTTGAGCTTTGCTATTTTTGTATCTGTAAGGTGCAGATGAATTAAATTTAACTCAGACTGCTGTTACAGTTGTATAGATCAGGTGATAAAATTTACAGTCACAAAGGCACTTGTGAATTTGACGTCATATACAAATACTCCTTCAGAACTAAAGGCCAACTTCTGAAATTGATCCTTGCGAAATGTGTTAAAACGTATATTTGTGCTTTAATGTTACTTAGATGGTTGACTTAAAGTAGTTTTTTCAAACGTCACTTCAGAAATTCTTCTGCTCATCAGGGTTAAGCAAACCAGTGGACGCCCTTATACACAAGATTTCAATAATTTTACCTCAGACTGAACTTTTTTTTCTGTTGCTCCTTTAGAGATGAGAACCAGCGAGGCAAGGTGTGTATGCACGTCCAGTGTGGCCCGAGATAACTTGGGAGTTGCTTCTGGTGATGAGCACAAGTTCTGAACACCAGCTAGGGATTTATTTATTTTTTCCTAGTGAAAGGGAATGTTGACTTTGAGCTGATGTTACACTTGCCTAGCTTTATAGTTAAAAAGCCTGAGTATCTGTAAAATTACTCCAAGGACTGCAATGTCATCTTGAACCAGTGGCTTTCTTCAGTAAGCATGAAGAATGTAGCTCGAGCAACGTAGCTTTCTGGCCCTGTGTGAAAGCCAAAGGTAGTAGAAGCTTTCTGTCAGGACAGGTGTCTTGCCATTGAGTTGCAACTCACCATAAACAGCATTGGTGAAATGGTTAGTTTGAAGTCTTAATATTTTGTTTTCTTTTATGCTTAATACGTATAAGTTAAAACATGGTCCAGAAGTTCTGTGTGGAGACTGGTAGAGTCACTCCTGGAGTCCTAAAGGAGTATTGTGTAGTTTTCCTTGAGTACGCTTTTGTTATAATGGTCTTGTCATCGTTGGCAAGACCATTTAGGTATCTGTTGTGGGTTTGTGTGGCAAGCTTTTGGTAGCAGAGGGGCCACAGGGGTGGTGGCTTCTGCAAAAAGCTGCTAGAAGTTTCCCCCTGTGTCCGATAGAGCCAATGCCAGCTGGCTCCAAGATGGACCCGCTGCTGGCCAAGGCTGAGCCTGTCAACAACAGTGGTAGCACCTCTGGGATGACGTGTTTAAGATCCGAAAAAACACTAGGGATTAGATGCAACATGCAGCAATTTGATATTTTGTTTGGGCTATTTGTATTTTTAGTATGAGACCTGGTTTGCAGAAGTCTTGAGTCATTGCGTCATTGGTTTTTTGTCATATTGCACAAAGTGCAATATGACAAAAGGCAGTGCTAGATCTTGTATGTTCTTTAGTTTTACTGAAGTGAATGTTTTTATTTTTAAGAGATACTATAGCTAAGTGTTTCTTAATGTGTTTATGTTGCTCACATCAGCATGGTCATGAGAAAATTAGGGATGTGCTTAGGTGGAAAGCAGCTCTAAGATATTAGACCTTCTAGATCTGCTAAATGCTGCATTTAGGGAATGTGTGAACTGCAGTCTTGTAGTGTTGCTCCAGCAACACTGGAGCAGTTTGTGGACAGCTTCTTCCTGGTAAAAATACAGCACAGATTGCCAGTGACAAATTCTGTGTAACCACTGACTGCCCTCCCTCCTTTCTGTTTGGTTGTTGCCACAAAACCCTGGGACCAGTCTATCCGAGCCATTTAGTTTGCTTGTAATGGTGTTGCTGTCAGTGGCTGTAGGGGACAGGTACGTATTTTATTTCTGAATAAGTGACATGACATTATCACAAAATCACAGAATGGCTTGGGTTGGAAGGGACCTCAAAAATCTAGTTCCCACCCCCTGCCATGGGCAGGGACACTCCCCACCAGCCCAGGGTGCCCAAAGCCCCATCCAACCTGGCCTTGGCCACTGCCAGGGATCCAGGGGCAGCCACAGCTTCTCGGGGCACCCTGTGCCAGGGCCTCAGCACCCTCCCAGGGAAGGATTTCTTCCTAATATCTGATCTCAATCTATCCTCTTTTAGTTTAAACCCATTGCCCATCGTCCTATCACTCCCTCCCCTGTAAACAGTTGCCTTCAGTGCCTTTAAGAAGACAGTTGGCATAGGAGAACAACAGTGTTAAATAGAAAAATGGACCAGCCTGTCTATTGAGATGAGCTTTACGTGACAGGATGGATGTGCAATCTCTTGCACAAAGCATGAACACTTGTATGTGGATGCACTTCTGTGCAGAAAGGCCCCCTGCCAGCCCTGGTCACAGTTCTATCCATGATAAAGGCTTTGTCCAGTGACAAGTGGGGTCTGGCAATGCTCCATGGTAAGCTGCAGAAAAAACAGTCGTTTTGTAGTTGGAAGGTGTCTTCTGTAGCATATTCAGGAGCTGTATTTTTGCAGAGTACAGTGCTATATCATTACAAATTCAACCTGTGTAAATCACACCAGAATTATTAGTTTATATAACTGCTGTAAGTCAAGTGTCTTGTTCAGATGTGTGAATTGAGATTTTTTTCAGCAGCGTGGTCAAGGTCAGCACTGACTCCTTGTAGGAAGAAAGGTAGCTTTATAATCGGCGTTGGCCGTACCTGGTGGGACTTCAGCAAGTGCTGTTGGGCAGTGCCATGGAATAGGCTGCTGGAGATTGTGAAACACGTTGGCTCTTTCTGCCGTGGTGAGGTTGGCGGTGTGACCTGATACAACTAATTCTAACCAAAGGCTTGTTTCATTAGAGGCTGTTTGTTTGAAGGACAAAATTGCGTTTCGTAACTCTGTGCGTGATCATTATGAGCAAATTGCCATTCTTCAGAGTAACTTTTGACAAAAGGATAATGACCTAAACTTGGTACAGAACATCTAGTCTGGTCTCTATTGACAGAAAAACAATTAGAATCTTTAATTATTTTCTTTCAGCTTCTGAGTGATGATGTGTGTGACAAAACTAGGTGGTACACTGGATCATGTCACACAATGATGCCTTCATGGCAAGGATAAACATTATGGTTGGACATATTAACACATGTACCTCAGAAGAGTTTGGCCCGTTAATGGCATTTTTACCCAAAATCCAGATGTGTGAGGATTCTGGGGTAATAGATTATGGTTTGAGGCAGTGTTGCCATCTCCTGTCTGGTGCTAAACCAAGTGGACTGAGGGCAAGGCAGCCGGAGCAATGCCTGGGTACCAGCGCTGCCCTCGGCATGCTGCCTCTGGCCAAGGATGCTTGTGACGGGCCGTGGGGCGCAGCGAGGGGGTGCACAGAGGCACCAGCGGGTATCTGTAGCTGCTCTGGCTCTTTCTGGCCTTGAAGAGTAAAAATTATAGCTTGGCTGAGCTGAGACAGCTTTTCCTTTTGTCAGAGTAACAATAGCTGTAACAATAGCAATGCGTGTAGCTGTTAGCATTGCGCAAAGCTGCTGCAGTTTCAACACCTGTTTTATGTAAATTGCACTGTAAAACTTTACTGTTAAAAATAATTTTCATCGGTGGTTATTCTCCACAGGGATTTTGTTGTTTTCTCACAGAAGAAAAATCGGACTATAGAGGCGAGTTTCTCCGTAAAAGCTAGACTCAAAGATTTATTTTTTCTTTACAGTGGTATTACCGCACCTTCTTTTTCTGTTTCTCAGTCACTGGTGTTTTTCTGACCTTAAGTATGGGGCCAGGGAACTAAGTTTCTAATACAGCAAAGCTCAAATCTAGGTATGTTACTGCGTGCTGTCGTTAATGATAGACTACCATACAAGCAGTTACGGCTTTGAAATTGTATCTTTGTCCTGCTTTAAGTGCCATCTATATCTACTGTATCTCCTCTCCTGTAGCTCATCTGTTCTGGGTGGAATGACCACATATGAATTGAATTCTCTTGAATTCTGAAATGGTATTATCACACTTTCAATTTTTCTTGTGGGGTTTTTTTTTCAATCGGGTCAATTGCTGTTTTCTTTTCATTGCCGTTCCCTCTGATAAGCAAATGATAGCAGGTGAGAGGATTGATTTCCAAGTGCAGTGCTTTAACCAACATGTGGCATGGCAGAGCTCACACCTGGAGAAGCGCAGGAGATGCGGTGCTTGCTCACGGGTTGGCTTGCAAAGTCTGAATTGTTTATTGATCAGCTGTAAATCCTGACAGAGTAGCAGGTGAATTTATAATACTTTCAGGCTAAGAAAATGGCTTATATGCTGATCCTGTAGTTTCACTTCTAGCAGCTTCCCTTCCCCACTCCTTTTTATTTGGTGCTGGCATTATTTTCTTCTTTGTAACTGATTTTTTTCACCTTCAAAATCTGAAGTTTAAGTCTAAGAATGCTGCGGGAAAGGGAGAAAGCAGGGCCAAATTAATTCGGTCTGTACAAGGTGCTTTTTTTACCACATGTTAGGGGAACTTTTGAATTTGCCATGCTGTCTAGAAGCATTTTTAGCCTGCTGTTGCTGGTACCCAGCTGTTGATATCAAATCTTGCGGTTTAGAAGTTTGGTAGCTTCCAGTGCGTGTATGGCTTGCTGTCATTAGAGCTGAGTAACTTCTCAAATATTTGCTCTTTTTTCTTCTGTTTAAAGTGAAAAATGAAATTATTTCCTATTAGCCCTTGCACAAGTGTCTGGGTTGAGAATAAAAAGTATTATAAAGGCTGACAAACAGTGCAGGTGAATAAGAGGTGTTTATGGTGACCATGACTTGTGGGTTTAATTTGGTGGGCTATGGAGTAAAGAGCTGAAAAAGTCACTTCAGCCAATACTGAGAAGTTAATCAGTCTTTGTTTTGATGTGAGGTTTTTGTTTAAATTTTAATCTGTCATATTTTTAGCTAAAGAGTAATTTGGTGTATGCAAAGGCTTAAGATTTACATATATAAAGGTATAAATAATTGCAGACTTGAAATAATTTGAAGATGAAAATACATGCTAGGGTTGTGCATTTGGCTTGTCTTAGTCACACCTATTAAATCTTTCTACTGTGGCAGGAGATATTTTATTTCAATTATAAGAGCACTTTCAGAGTTTCAAATTTTAAAAAAATCATGAAAATAAGTTTACCTTTATGTAACTAATGTGTGGGTATTAGTAACCTGTAGTTACTAAAAACAAGCCAGCACTGGATATTTTGTAAGCATCATACTGTGATATAATAGTGAAGGGTAGGCAAAGGGCAGCAAACACTTTTGCATAATATTTTAGCCTTAGGGAGAGCAAGTGCAGGTTGGAGTCGGGATGCTGTTTTCACGGTTGGCACTGGTTTGCTGTTAGTCTTGAATCTGTTAGTCTAAGAATAAATTTAAGTTATGCTTCAGGATTCAGTATTTTCTCCTGTTTTGTAACATTTAATGTCAATATTTCTTTAAAAAACCCCAGATTTGCTATAGAAAGTTAGATGTAGTAATCTAAGATGTACAGAAAATTCTGAGTATACTTTTTAAAATGAAGTTATTCTTTTTACAAGTGATATTTTGAGCTCCAAAAACAATTGAGCTGGAAATAGAGGTATGTTATTGTGACATATTGGCAATAATAACTCATACTGCTTGTGTGAGTTTGAGGGTAATAAAAAACCCTAGAAAACACTATTGAGGAATTGAATAATCATAATTCTTTGCTGGGTCAGAGGCTGAGGTTTTTCCCTGCTGTGCTTCCTGGCGCTGTTTCTGCATTGGTCTCTCTCCATAGGTATTTATGGATAGTCTGTTTCTTATCTTTTGGGGGGTGTTCTCCCATGAATGGAATATAAAAGTTCAGTGATGTGATCCCAGTGTGGAGCTGTGTTGTACCCTGAGTACCAAGATATTTCAAGGTGTGTGACAGGACCATGGGAAGTGAACTTAAAGGCTGCTTCTCTGGGTTCCCCTTAGGGTTCCCCTTAGCACTGCATATGAATGGGCTCCTACCAGTCTCACACCTTTTTAGAGTCTCTCGTAACTAACTGCTTTAGTAACTGGATCAAATAATTGCATTTTCTTTGAAAATATATTTCTAAGTTTTGTGGAGGGTTAATTGCAGAAGTTTTATTGTTAGAGAGTACGGTGGCCACCTTTGGAAAGAATGGTGTTCTGATTGTAATGTCGTGAAATCTGAAATAATGAAATCGCAGTCTGAGATAAGTGGGACATTCTTTTACAACTCAATATGTTAGCGTAAATATTCTTGCGTAAGTTTGATTTCCACTCATCATTGGCTGAAGTGCCGTATTGGCAGAAAAGATACACTTACTGCTTCTTTTCTGAAAATGGAACTCCATAAAGTGAGATGAAAAGACCGATTTTTGGCAAACTTGTAACTCCATGTATATGCAATTGTAAGCAGATTAGCAAGTCACGAGTGGAATATATTCTATTTCTTAATGAGTATCTTTTTATTAAATTTGTGTTCAGTCATCTTCTAGACCTTAGGGATCACTTAGTATTTCTATTAATTCCTGCCTTCTAAAATCCATTCGTTCGGTCTTGCAATCGTTAAAACTGTTAAGCAAAGTGTATTTGTGATTGTGAATAGGAATTTCACTAAAGGAGTCATTTAACGTAAAGGATATGCAAAGGTAGCAAGTTTTCAGAGAACGTGTCCTTTTGCGATTCCACAGCTTTGCTGCTTTTAATCGTGTAATGGGTCAGAGGAAAAGGAGCAAATCCATCTCTTAGGAAATTTGTTTTAAATCATGAAGTTCGTGTACTTTATGGAATAAAGAGTTTAAAATAAGTACCACATTGAATGCATCGGAATGGCACACAAGTGATTTAAAAGACCTTCAGTTATTTCATTTCCTCTTTTTATCCTTTAATAGACCATTTATGTGTCTTCCACTACTTATTATCGAAAGGATGGCTTCCTCATAGTAATATAATGCTTGTTTAACAGGAAATTGAATGTAACCTATCAAAATGTAGACCTATGCTAACATTTATTAACTGTGCTATTTGGACAGTTTGAAAGCTCTTAATGTTATTTTTGCAGAGATGTGCTGTCCTCATCCAATACTCACAAAGACTTTATATAACAAAATTCACAAGTGCGAAAAGATGATATTGTGGTCATTTTTTCCTGTGTTCATTTGAACAGTTAAGCCTACAGAATCACTCGTCACAAAGCTTGTTATCAAAAGTACTTTTATTGTGCAAGGAGTAGCAGGAACCCGGGTTACGTGGCTGAGCGGCGTGCGTACAAGAGCCTCGCTGATTCCATTTGCATGGGAAGACCCAGTCAATGGGAATGACTGAGTTTTAGGGGCTGGTAAGGAGGGGGACACAGTCACAAACAGAAGTGGGGGGGTGTGTGTTACCGTCTTTGCTTCGCTTATGGACAGATGGTGCTTTCGCTAATACAGCAGTACTTCATTATAGTGGGTGCAAGAGATGTCATTTATCTTCATGAACTGGGTATTTACGTTACCCTTTAGCAAACTGGTTTCTGTAAGTGTGAGGAGCCTGCGTGTAACTGTTAGGTCTCGGTCTCTGCAGGAGATGAGGAGAATTGAGTCGAAGCCCTGCATTCTTTGAAGCACAGTAACGTGGACCCAGTAGCGAGGTGGATGTACCTCACGCTGTGCGTGGATTCAGTGCAGGACATGGCTTTTGTGGTGGCTTTTTGGAAGTGCTCCAGTGATTCTGTAAGAAGATAATATATATCCCTTATTCAGCATCTAGCATTTCACACAAATATTTAAAAATTGCATTTCCTAAAACTACTACAACTTGAGGGCCATATGCGATACCCTATATAAGCATTTCATGTACTTACAGCTTTAAGAAGAGTGTAAAGTTTATCATGGAACGTGTGTCTGAATTTTAAGAAGTAACAGCAGCAGCATTGTGGTTTGGAAAGATTTTGTTTTTCTTGATTACTAGAATGAAATATTTCATTTCAGGGTGCTTTTAATGTTGTTTTTAGTCCATTAAGTAGATAGCCTGTTCTAAGAAAGCACAGAGAAATAATAGAAGAGCAGATGTGCATGCAATAAAATTAATAATGCTTACCTGTGTAAGAAAATAGCAGTGTTTATAATCTTCCATTTCATCCAGTTTCCGTAGTAGACATGTTTACTGCTATCTAAAGGCCCTCTGCTGTGGCCAGGATGGTGTTATTAAATCACAGAATAAGGTAGGCTAGAAAGAACGGTAGGAGGTTGTCCTGTCCAAACTGTTCCACAGGATCTAGTTTGAAAGCTAAATCCAATTGCTCAGTCTCCTTCTTTGGAAAATGTGTATGAAAGGGACTTAAAAATGAGTTTTGACATATCAAAGTCACTTCCAGTCAGGAGACTGGAAATTGTATCACCTACAGGCTATCAGAAGTTTTGTATTACATTGCTCAGTGAATGCAAAACTAACATTCCGATGCCTGGCACTAGCTATAGTTATGCACCTTGTTGGGTATACTTGAGCATGAAAAGTGAGTAGTTTTGTGATCACAAAGTGTAAATATTGTATTATTGAATATTGGTAAACATTAAAAGCCCATCAAAACAATTTCTTGTTATGTTTCCAGTATGGGTTTCTTTCTCCAGTCCTAGATTCCAGTACACTTCTACGCTTCCAAGCCAAGGATACGGCAAGTGGTCAGTGCCACGGGGGTGGGTGCCCTCAGCCCCCCCATTTATTGTGAGCTGAAGCTCAAAATGCTGGAAGGGTGGGGATTGTACAGTTGTGGGGTTCTCCTCCTCCAGGACTTATCTCCTTTTTATGTTTCTGCTGTGACAATGAAATGCACTTTTTTTTACTCCTCATCAATGCATCAGTGCCAAGAACTGCACTATCAGTGGAAGAGAATACAATCTTAGTTGTTTAATGGAAAAGGAGTGGAATAGTTACTACAACTGGCCACTACTCTCAGCTTTAAAATGCTCAGAAACATGTTGGCTAGAACTGCTGTTCTGTCGGAAGTCCCAAGATAACAAAATTAAATGAGGAATTCTGAAATTTTCATGTAACTACATGTTTAAAATATTGTTTAAAACCACAAAAAATATTTATTTTTTGTCTTCACTTTTTTCCTAAACATTACCTGCTTGCCATGTATACGCTGCAATACACTAGGGTTTTTATGAAAAGTTTAACTAAAAGCAGAAACTCTGTGAATCCTGACTCTGGGAGAACTGGTGGGTAGTATGTGAAGAAACCCCCTCACGGAATGTGTCCTTAACCTTGTTATCTCCAGCTCTGTTTGCAGTGAGTAATGAAATCATTAACAGAAGATAGCTGTTCCTCTTAGCCTTGGTCTTTGTGCTTCCTGTCTTGTCAGTGTAGTATTTCTGCCATGAATGATTTATTCAAAAGCCACATAGGAAGGCAATGTAGTAAAAGGAGAAGGAAAAAAAAAATCAAGAATCAGTTCTCTGCAGTTTTATATCATTTCATCCAAATAAGAGATTCTGGTACATGTCACTGTCTCATGAGCAATCCTACTAACTTCTGCAAGGTTAGGAAGATTCTGCTGTCTCTTTCTGGGGGATTTCACAAGCATTAACTGAGAGTGAAAGCATTACTTTGAGATGGGAAGCTGAGACACCATTAGATGGCTTTCCTGAATTCACGTGTGAAAGCTGCGCTGGCATACAGCGGCAATGAGCAGCTCTTGGCATTTACTGATTGAACATGCAGCCCATTGCTTTGCTAAGAGCTCGTGTAACCCCTGTGTGTGTGAGTGTTCCTACGGGTCTCTCAAAGTAGAGAGTGAAATCAAATTTTGAAAACTGTTGTCTGTGAAGCACGCACAGCGACCTTTCTTTTTCTAGACTCCATTCTTGGGTTAAGTGTGTTAAAATGCTTGATGCATTAAGGCATTCTTGGAATATTTTCTGAAGTATTCTTGAAGGCTTCAGTCTGAGGTCCCTTTTCCTTAAGGGAGGATCAACCAACTGCTGACTGATAGTGGAGACAGAGTTGTGAGTTTCAGTATTAGCCACCGAAACATTTAACTGATGGTTGTTTTTTGCAAGGTTAGCTAAAACCAGTTGAACTTAGCTATGTGCTACCCAAGGCACAGTAATTAATACAACGGTATAAATGCGTATGATTGGAAAAGAATTATTGCACAGAACTCTGAACATAAAAAGAGACAGGACTGATGAAAATGAAGGGTGGAAAGGAGAGAACAGAAAATGAGTGAAGTAGGGAACCCAAGACAGAACAGAATCTTACATTTGAAGATGCTTGTAATACCCTCTTTTCAGCAAGACCAGTAGAAAGGGTAAAAGGCTTTCTCGAGGTGGGATGAATATTAAAAGATATGGAGAAAGAGAGTGAGAGTTAAGGACTTGCTCGCACAAGTTGTTTGGGACGAAAGCTGTGTCTCTGAGTAAATTGTTCAGGGCCCGAAACACTCAGTAAAAGGTAATAGAGATGTAAAAATCTAGTACTACAAAATAGGAGATGGTCTGAGGTCACTGCAAGACCATAAGGGATTAGATCATGCTAGCAGAAAAAAAGAAAATTCAACTGAAGTTTTCGGAATTAGAAAAACCTACCAGTAAGGTTGAGTGAAGGGAGGAACAGTGCTCTGAGAAGTTATTGAAGCTTCACTGCTTTAATTAAGAGACAACTGGATTTAATGTTTGTAGGATTGGGATAGGGTAACTGAAGCACTTGTTACAAAGGATGGAGTCTGTGACCCAAGAAATAACTGTAATTTCTTGGGCCTTTACCTAAATTTGTGCTGAAAGAGAGCAAGATATTAGATGTCAAGAACTGTTTATAAAGGAATACCACTCTTGTGTTGGGCAAATCTGGTTTCTGATGAGAAGTTTCAAACCTAGGGCAGAAGGCCAGTCATTCTAAAGTGTAGCTGAATTTGAACGTGTCAGTAATGAAGAGCCTCTAATATGCAATGTTGAATTCCATTTACATGTCTGTATGAGTTGCTGATGTAGATGTTTATAGGAGGCACCAAGCTCAGTGTATGGAATGCATTCTGTTCAGAAATGCTTCATATAAAATAAAATCTGTTAACCAAAACCACTGAAGGCAGGATATAAACCTTCTTTGTATCAGGTGTCAAAATAGTTGGCGAATACAGATGTGTGATTAAGTATTGGTTGTGCTTGGAAGAAGAAAACCTATGGTTAATCTCAAGGAGGGGCTTTCTGAAGCAATGGTTTATTTACAACTGAGGAGGAAAGGATGAACACCTTACAGCAAAAAGTTAAAAATACCTACTTCCTCCTGCCCCCCAACCCTTCTTTTCCTCTGCAGCCTTTTTAGGCGTAGCAGCCGTGCAATTAATTGAAGCTCACTAGGAGCCTCTAATGAAAACTCTAACGTCATGTAGCTGCTTTCATTAATAATATCATTCTTTTGTCAACGTTAATAGCAATTGGGTTTACCCAGCTGGAAAAAGTTAGACAAAGACAGATAGACAGGCAAGTCTGTTTACTGTCAATTGACTTAAAAAGAAATGCAGCTTTGCTTTTTAAATACATCAAACCTGACATTTTATTCACTTTTTGGGTTCACTTTAAGAACTTTCCATGTGGATGCTGTCAGAAGTTTGACTAATGGTATAAAGAGGTAGTTGTGGAGGACAATGGTTGTCACTTAATGGGAGCTACTGTTTGCTTCTTGTTGCAAAGATAAATATCTTTGGCAAGCTGAAAGAGCCAGAAATGGAAAGGAAATTTGGAATCACTATTAATATTTGGTGAAAGGTTTAAGCAAGCATTTGTGATTGTGTTTTTTTGAATTGGGTTAACCATTCTGTAAAATATATATCTTCAACAGGACTTTGAACTATATACACTGTTAGTTAGTATGGTTTTAATTTCATAGCCATGAAGTGCTAAGTAATGTCAGCATAGATGTCACTACATCCCTTGACAGCCAAAACTTCCTGGTTAGATATGGTACTTAGGGACGTGGTTTAGTGGGTAATAGGTGGTGGGGGGATGGTTGGACTAGATGATCCTTGAGGTCACTTCCAACCTTAATGATTCTATTCTATTCTAAATGTGTTTGGGTTTCTGGTGGATGAGGAGTGCTGGCTAAGGACTGATCGCTGGAACAAAACCAATCCGTTGTTATTACGCCACAAGCAGGCGTTGTGTTAGTGAAAGTCCTAGTTACCTTCATTTCCCCACGCTGAAATCGTACTGCAAGTCATCTTAACATTAATTATTCAGTAATACAATACTGAAAATGTACTCTGCAATCACCCGTGTGTGTTTCATCATTGTGGTTTTGTGCTTCATTAAATAGTAATTGGCTGGAAGTAAATGATCATCAGGTGTCAATCTCCACAAGATGCATTGGTTTGCTATTTGCTGCCAGATTAGAAAGTGATTGGGAATTATTTTCATCATTTCTTCTTTCTTTTGGCTTACAGCGGACTGATTAAGTGAAATGATAGCCCTTTAATAGCGGTGTTTGGTTATAATCTGAAAAGTAACAGGGGAGCGATTGCTTTATTGACGGCTGCAGTTGGTGGCCAGTGTAGCAGTGTTGATGGAAATGAAAATACGGTTCTTGTGCTCAACACTTTACGTAAGCGATGTTTTATATATGGGATGGGGGAGAACACATACTGTGCTCTTCTCAGATTGGGGGGAGTGGTGCTGAGCAATTTCAGCTCTTCAAAGGGAGAGCAGATTCTTGAGAGAAGCATGCCTTATGGAGGAGGGTTTAGTCTATTCAGCGCGAGCTTGTATGGTCCAGTTTGTCAGAAGCAGCTGAGGGAGATTCCAGTGATCTGAGTAATGATACTGGTGTCAGCTGGAAATTAATTTAATAGTCATGGAGATCTAGAGGTAGACCCAAATTATTTCAAGGTAAAGCAGTTGAATGTGTATTAAGGGAACCTTTAACCAAAATAGCTCGTGATAGGGTCTTGTCAGTGGTATCCAGAAATTGCACATCCCTGTGAACAGTGAATTTTAACTCCTTGAGGCCAAGCAGGTGCTCCTCACCTGTTTAATTATCTACGTTTACATAGATCACTGCATTCTTAGAAAAATGGTGGGTTTATGATTATGAAAAAAAAAAGTTGTCATTTTCTTTGGGAAAGGCATTTTACCAAGAATTCTTAGATGACGAATTCTGTCAAGATACCTATTTCTAGGGAGAGAGGTGAAAACTTGGAGGTGATACCTGGCATCCCGAGTCTTTCTGAAACTCTCTTGTTCCAGTAGTAAGCATTACTGCTAAATGGGAATCAGGCTGAGGAGCTGCTGATGGCCTATGATTATTTGCTGGCTAGGTGTGTGAATTCTTGAGGGTTGGTTGCCCTTTAGTGGGGGGTTAGTATTCTTAGGAGAATAAAATTACTGTGCTTTTGAGAGGGCTTCTTTTAAAATAAGTCCAGATGGAAGAAAACCAAAGCCAGCTGTTTTGGCATGAGACGAGCACCCTGAAGCACAACTACCCTGCGTCGCTGGAGATCTGTTCGGATGCGGATACGTCTGCGGGCAGAGGCTCTTAACCACTGCACGTGCAGTAGCATCTCTGGCTTCTTGTCACTTTTTCCTCTAGCGGTACTGGAGGTCTGGTAGGTGTTTACGGAGGAGAGGTGGAGCAAAGCTGGTATACAATTTGGCATTTGAGTTGTGCAGGAATCGTGGAAGCTTGTTTGTCTCTTGCTTATGGGCAGATGTTCTGTCCACTTGAGGGAGGGGCTGAGCTTTCTTATCAAAACCTGGTAGTTCCATAGTGCCTGGACAGAATTAACTGCCTCGCTCTTTGCGTCCATACTGAGGCAAGAAATGGAAATGGGTGCAACTTCTTTCTTATGAGTGGTGTTTTGCTTCCACTAAGTTCAGTCTTCAGTGACTTTTCTTTATCCCAAAATTCACTTGGTTTTGAGTGTGTACTGTGTGAAGTTGATTCTTGTCTGTGGTGCTCTGACAACTGTTGGTATATTATCTCTAAGCAGAGATAATTCTCGGTTCGAAATACGCAGATGATCAGTATCAAATATCACTTTTCAAAAGGGCACACTGGCAACTGACAACATTTTATTCTTGCTTGCTAAATAGTTTTAAACATGTTGTAGTAACAAAATTTATGTTTATTAATAGTATGTCAAGTGAAATGGCACTGCCTAGGAAGCAATAGGGATTGCGAGACATTAACTTCACTGGAGTATAAAATGCTGGCTGTCTTGTATTAATATGTACTGGGATGAATACCAAACAAATGAAAATAATTTAACCCAGCGGAGATGTCAGTGGAGAGAAAAACTGAAAGAACTGCTGAAGCTGATGTCTGTCTTGCTGTTATTAATTTTTTTAAGTGTTACTTAGCTTTAGGTTTGCACGAAGGGAGGGATGTCTTGGCTCTAAAAGCTTACAGTGGTAGACGTGCTTCTGTCTTCACGCTGATTTTTTTCATGCAATGTGGTTGCTTATAGTAAACACAAATTGGATTTGAAAAATAACATAACGATGACCAAGTTCTGTAAAAACAAAAACCTGTGCTCTTGGGTTTTGCTGAAGTGCTAAGGTGCATATGCTAAATTCGGATAGGTGTGTACTGTCCAGAGTACCTCGTTGGAAAACCCCTCGTTTTTATCCAAATAGGTGTATGACAGGCAAATCATCCTTGTTATCTAGTTCTGCTCTTGGGGAAAAAACAGTGAAAATAATAGGCTGTTATGATCAAGAAGAACCCAATCACAGTTTTTCTTTGAAACTTGGTTACAAAAATGTCATGTGAATGCACAAGTGAAAACGTTTGTGGTTCCTTTAGTTTGGAGTATTGAAAAGAGTTAGGACCAAAGATGTTCTGTGCACGGCCTTTCTGAAGGAATTGGCTTTAGGCAGTTCTTGTGCAATGCAAACTATTCCACTTGCTTCAAAATAGGTGCTCTGTATTTAGTTCATGCCCAGTTTTAAGACAGTGAGATGCAGCAGGGCCCTCCCTGGCAGCGGATGGCAGTGGGAGCTGCGTTTGAATATTCTGTGACAGTGAGGATTTTGTAGAGCTGGGTCCTACAGCACCTCTCTTACATGCTTCATCTTTTTGCAATACTTTTAGAATGTAAATATTTTTGCTTATGACATTGGTGGGCTGAAAAGACTAATTACTGGTTTTGAAGGACTTAAATGCTGTCAGTAAAAACCGATGGTAAATGACCCAAACCACAAGTGAAGACATGAATTTTGTCTTCACGGTAAGGTGCCACTGGAGTTTATAAATATGGTGTAATAATTATATTAGTAATGTGCATGTCTTTTTAGCAGAAGGCCACAGATTAAGCACTGATGAACTGCCCGATGGTTGAGTGAAGTCCACCCTGAAGAACCACACAGTCATATTTTTGAAAGCTGACATAATACACACACAACTTGAGAGCTGCGGGCACATTTAGCTTTTGATGCTGAGTTTTGCCACATTAGTAATTTTGATTCAAGAACATTTTGAGTGTAATATATGTTTTTCTTTGCTCTTTGGAATATGAATCTCATTCTAGTTGTAGGTTTCACAGCACAATGATGAGGTATTAGAAAGCGGGAGTTAACTAGTATTTCACAGATGTATGTCGCCTCAACAGCTGTCTATTAGGATCCTCTGCCAAGGATTGTTCTTGTGATTTTTTTTCTTAGTCCCTGATGACTTTTTGATATAGTATCAAGACAGTATGCATTAAATATCGAAGAGCGTTGGTACTGTCAGCGATGCCTAGCCTCCATACAAACTACCCATTGACATTACATTGTGTGCTATATAAAAACAGAGTAGTGACAGTCCCTATATTGCTGTAGCTATACATTCATGTTTTGACACCCGCTGTGCCTAATGTATACGTTTCTAACGCTCACTTGTGATATGTAGTATCCAGACAGCAGTGTCCCAGGTGCTAGAAATGGGTACGCACAGTGATACCAGAACACCCTTTTAAGCAAAAATACCCACGCATGGCGTGGGTGACCAAACTGATTGAGTTCTAAGTGTTTCTGCGTAACACCCTTCCAAATTTTTTAAAGAGCACAGTGAGTGGCTCAGAGGGCCGCTGAACTGCCCCAAGTAATTGCTGTAACTGTAGCTGCTGATCCCTGGCATTTATGATGTAATTTGCTGATTATATTTTTTTCTGCATATCAGTGACTCTGATGCATCAACTATTGGAACTTCTGGCCTCACTGAAAATTATTGGGTTTTTTGGGAGGTTTTGGCAAAAATAATTTCTGTGGCAAAAGTAGAAAGAGCTCATGCTATGTTTCTCTTGTGATGAAGCATTTTTGCTTATACACAATTTAGCTACATCTTTATACAACCCATTTAACAGGCAAGTGAAAATACTACTAGTATTCTCTTGATATTCTGTGTTCTGACCTAATCAGTGTTTCTTATTTTAACATCTGAGACCTTAAAGGCCGAGAATTTCAGTAAAATCGGTAGAGACTGAGATGCCAAATCTCTCTTAATAACAAAGCAAGTTTCTTACACCAGTACAATTCTTTTACCAACTACTTGAACATTTTACTCAAATCTAGGGGGAAACTGGAAAAAAATGTGATTTTGGAAATATTTCTGAAGATTGTTCTTGTCCTTCTCTGAAAAGCCTTTTAAGTAGAAGGCATCTGGATCTCATTATTAATAGGTGTTTAATGTGTTAAGTTCAAAGAACTATGCAGAAAGCTAGGATGGTGAGACTAACAGCAATAATAACTAAAATACATGGAAGCTACCTAGCTGAAACTTATAGATGCTTTTCATCTAATATTTCCCCAATTTTTTAGTGAAATATTTTAATCCCAGTTGAAAGCAAAAAGGCTTGGTGGGTGGGTGTGGGCTTCTTAAAGTGTGTGTGGGGGGAGAGCACTAAATACTAATTTAGACTTTTATTTATGAATTACAGCAGATCTCTCTTATGAGGCTGCATGGTAGGGCTTGATCACTCATTGTTTTCCACTTCTTTAGAAAACCAAATAGAACCTTCTGTGTAAATTCCCACTCAAAGTGGTTTTCTACTTTTTCAGATCATTAGGAAAAAGCGTGGGTGAAATTACGGATCTTTAGCCTTTGGAGACACAGCTTAGGTGGTGTTAGTTCCCCTGGGTCGGTAGTGTTTGTCCTCCTCCTCTTCTCACAACCACTGAATTTGCAAGCAACCAGCTGAATTGGAAGGCAGACTGAAATTGTGTTCGTAATAAGCTGTTGACTGGGAGACCAGTCTACCAAACGGCTTCCCTCTTGAGGACACAGGCTGTAAGTTCAGAAGTTAGGGTCTGCTTTTCACCAGCCCCGCAGGTTCCCACGTGGGACAGGACACAGGGGGCAGTTAAGATCCTGATGGGAGTAGAGGTGGTAAATGCACAAGGACTAAAGGGATTAATTCACTTTTTTTTTGTGTCAGGTTTTCTCGGTTTACTATGTCTTTTTTTTCAATGAAGAAGAAATATTTGCAATAACAAAAGAAAATGAAAACTGGTAGAATATTTGATCTCTGAAATAATAGCTTTTTTAATAGGTTTGATTTTAAGTCCACTTTGACCTTTTAAGTGTGTGTTTTGGTTTGGTTTTTTTTAAGCAAGGTGTCAAGTCAGACTTAGCTCTGTATTTGGGATGGTAGTTTAGGAATCCAGTACTTTAAGAATGCTTTCAAAAATAATAGTAATGTACTAATTATTCTGCGAACAAGTACAAACAGCACAAGTAATTGTGGTATTGCTTGCCAGTGTTGTGATCTGGTGCGTTTATATTTGGTGCTGTATGTAAATAAGAGTCAGAACGTATTTGTGTATTCAATTTTTTCATGTTTATTAAGTTGTTAAATGAAGCATTACTGAAAAAACAAAAGCTTAAACCACTAGCAAAATTTGACAGCAAATTTTTGAAAGAATGTCAAGATTTATATTTAAGAAACATGATATAGTTTATTTGCACAGAAAAGATGCTGTTTAACCTTTTTGTCACTCTTGGGCATAAACTGTTGATTTTAAGATAAATCCTTAAACAAATTAGCTGTTCTTCCTCTCTCAAAACCAAACAATTTGGCCTCCTTGATGCACATCAATCGTGTTCCATTAGATGTTCCTTTTGTAGGAAAGGCTACATAAATCATTAGTGTCATCCCCAGAAGAAATTCAAATATGAATTTTTTTCTCATTTTTATCACTAAACATATCACAGTATTATATTGTTTAATGAAATGTGACAGGCTTCGCTGCAACAAGTATAATGAATGCAGCGTTTTTATGTTTAACAAGATAAGGTGCCAACATTTTATTTTCAGGATACAAACTGATTGTTTAGATTGGAGACAGATACAGGAATTCAGTGTGATGTGTGTGTATATATATATATATATACACTTTTTTAGACATGTTGTAACTTAATCATGTTTTCCTGGGTAGATCTTCAGAATGATAGTTTCTGATTTTCAAAAAAAAAAAAAAAANTTTCAAAAAAAAAAGAAAAATTCTTTTCCATTAGAAAAAGTTCCATTTTGAAGTTTGCATGTAAATTGGGAATAAATAGCTGATCTTGTTTGACTTTCTTCCCCCCAGCCCCCGGGAGACAGTACTTTTCTTTCCTAGACTAAAAAAGGTTGCCAGATAGGTTTGCCTTTTCTCAAGCTCTTAAAGTCTTTATTAAAAATGCATTCATAATTAGTAAGACTTAAATATCAGCAAGAATCAATGCTTTGAAACTTTAAGAAATAAAATGCTTTCTACTTGAGATATAAATAGTAACTGCGTTTAATCATTTACTCTTAACAGCCTTAAATTTTTTTGTTTTTTTATTTTAGTTTGAAGAACGTATTCTGTTCAGCTAATAGTTTGTCAACCCCTTGTCCAAAATTCACCTCTTGAATTCATTGATCACTTTTTAACTGCAGATGTTCATATTGGGGCAAATTTTAAATGGAGCACTTCCGCAGTCCAGCGACAGACCGAAGGGGTGTTGAGGATCCCATGGTTCTTGGAATAGATAGCGCAAACTGGAGCAGCCACAGTGTTGTAACTGGTTTGTAACAAATGTTCCAGTCGTGCTACATTGCTGGAATGGGATTTAAATGGCAAAATTACTGTTCTCAGTGCTTTTAGAATTTACCTACCAGTCAGTCCTCTTGACTGAATTGAACTTTCTGCTGAGAGTCCTGTCTGTTGAAGTAGCTCAAGATAAAATGACATTTGTATTTTGCAGACATGAATAGCATAACAAATTAGTATGAATTTCTTAGTGCCTTTAGTAATTCTCTGCATGGTTGCTGGTAAAAGGTTAACATAATGGAAAGTTTCGCTATTAATACCTGCATGTATTGGCTGGGTGGCCGCACTCAGAGTTGTGGTCAACGGCTCAATGTCCAAGTGCACGTCGGTGATGAGTGGTGTTCCTCGGGGGTCGGGACTGAGACGGGCACTGTTTAACATGTTTTTTTAGCAACATGGACAGTGGGATCGGGTGCACCCTCAGCAAGTTTGCCGACGACATCAAACTGTGTGGTGTGGTTGACAAGCTGGAGGGAAGGGATGTCATCCAGAGGGACCTTGACAGGCTTGAGAGGTGGGCCTGTGCAAACTGCGTGAAGTTCAATGAGGCCAAGTGCAAGGTCCTACTTGTGGGTCAGCACAACCCCAAGCACAACTACAGGCTGGGCAGGGAATGGATCAAGAGCAGCCCTGAGGAGAAGGACATGGGCGTGATGACTGTTGAAAAACTCACCATGAGCTGACAGTGTGCGCTAGCAGACCAGAAAGCCATCTGTGTCCTGGGCTGCATCAAACCCAGTGTGGCCAGCGGTGCGAGGGAGGGGATTCTGCCCCTCTGCCCTGCTCTACTGAGACCCCCCTGCAGTGCTGTGTCCAGCTCGGGGGTCCACAGGACAGGAAAGGTATGGAGCTGCTGGAGCAAGTCCAGAGGAGGCCACAGAGATGATCCGAGGGCTGGAGCCCCTCTGCTATGAGGACAGGCTGAAGGAGTTGGGCTTGTTCAGCCTGGAGAAGAGAAGGCTCTGGGGAAACCTAATTGCGACCTTCCAGTAGCTAAAGGAAGCCTACAGAAAAACTGGATAGAGTCTGGTTCCAGGACAAGGAGGGACAGGTCAAGGGGATGGGTTGAAACTGAAGGAGGGGAAGATGGAGCTAAGATGCGAGGCAGAAATCCTTCCCTGGGAGGGTGCTGAGGCCCTGGCACAGGGTGCCCCGAGAAGCTGTGGCTGCCCCTGGATCCCTGGCAGTGTCCAAGGCCAGGTTGGATGGGGCTTTGGGCAGCCTGGGCTGGTGGGGGGTGTCCCTGCCCATGGCAGGGGGTGGGAACTGGATGGGCTGTGAGGTCCCTTCCAACCCCAACCATTCTGTGATTCTAGGAGTACTTTGTGTAAGAACTGTAAGTGCATACAACCGCTTACTGCAATGTGGGAACCTGGAGTAATGAACATGCACGATTTTAATTGGCAAGTTCTGAAATGAGCAAGTGGGGGCACTGTCTTTCAAATTGTCAATGGTTGTTCTGATGAAAGAAAATTGAGAAATTAGTGCATAGTTTTTGTCAAACATTCTAGGTTCTTGCCTAGTTTAATAACTTGGGGGGAAAAAAGGGGATGTTACTAATTGAAAGTAACTGTTTGCATTGATGACAGGGTGCTTATTTTCTGATGTGAAATCAAACTCCCTAAAGAAGGGAGAGCTCCTTGCTGGGCAGGTGCCCTTTTAGGAGAAAAAAGAACTGCAGCTCTGAAATGTGGGTGTGCACCCATACCCACATATACCCAGATGTAGTTTAGGTTATTCTTGATACTACTTACATGAAATATTAACAGTCTTCTAGCCAACCATGTGAACCGTAGTACATTTACAGCTTGCTTTTCTCGCAGGATGTTTTTATTGCTTTATGAGTTTGCTGATGGGTTTTTTCCTACAGTCAATTGCATTCTTTAAATAAGAAAAAAAAGCCCATGTGCTTACAGCAGGAGTAGGATCTCTTTAAAACACCAGCATGAGGAAAATCCCTCCCCCATTTTTTCTTTTTCAGTTGTCTTCCCTGCCCAAGATCATAGGTGTCAATGCCATTTCCATCAGCTACAAAATACAGATGTCTCTTTGGGTAGGGCAAAAAAAACCTTAGTGATGAGGACAATGATCTTTCAGCTTCTAATTAGGTAACTATGACTTAAGAACTGAACAGACATTCTCGACAGTGTTCAGAAGCTATTTCAGCTTCTGGCCTTCTATCCAGTTTGTGCCCATGCATGTGCAGGGTAGAGTCAGAGCAGCGCTGGCACCTTTCACGTAATCCCGGTGGGGGCAGGCAGTGAAATACATGTTTTCATTAAGTACATCTCAGCAGTGAGACTCAACTTCTTCACTGATGGCTAATAGTGGTACTGTGTAGCTCATCTGATTGAATCCTAACCCCGGAAGGTCTGGAGGTTGTTTGAATAATTGGGTAGTATTCCTCACCTCTGTTTGAGTACCTTCTCTGATGGGAGAACAGTTGCTCATGTATGTCTGGTGCTAATGATTGTGCCAGTGATTTAAAAATGTGATTGCTTCCTTTGGTATTTTAAATTTTATTTAATTTTGTCTGTTCTTTGGCCTGCTCTATAGTAAGAATGAAGAGTATTGGATTTTAGGCTTTGTTGTACCATTTTGCATGGCTTCAGTGGTACTGCTTCTTACCAGTTGAAGTTCATCGGTTGTGCAAAGTTATCAACGTGCAATATAAATATAACTGTTGTTGCTTTATAACTAAGCCTCTCAAACACTGTTCTGTTTCAGTAACTCTCTGCAGGGAGTAATTGTCACAAAGGGGCTTTATTTCCCAGTACAACTTACAAAAGAAGTGGGGTATTAGGGTGGAAAGCCTCCGGGCAAGGGGAAATTGTCACTGTGGGCTGTGTTCATCTATCGTATGTATGAGGTCTTGGACAGCCACCTTGGTCACTCTTAAGTTGTTTTTTTCTGTTGTGTATTTTGTGTTTTTTTAAGTCTGAATGGTCTTTAGTGGTTTGAGATTTCCTTTACATTTAACACAGAGTGCTGATGGAGTTGATAAAATAACTTTAAGATGGCAGAACCAGAAGAATTGCCACGGGACTTTGCACTTTGTATTGCATTACTTGCTTCATTTCCTCTTCTCCTCCTCAAATAATGCCTAAAGTCTACTGGGTAGGAAAGAATGCAGAATAGGAAACTTTTTCCCTTTCTTAATGTCTTAATATTATCTTCCTTCATTTGTGACTTTAAGCCAGCACATTTGGTTGAGAGTTAGGAGGGTAAGAGTTAAGAAAATGCTTGGACTGCTTTGCTTTAATGCAAAGTATTTGCTACAAAGCAATTGTCAGGCTCTCAGAAACATGGCTCCTTTCCCTCCTGAAGTTTGGAGAAGGGATTCTCTGAGCTGCTTAGTTAGTTGTCGCACGTCCCTGTACTAGGTTGGTTTTTTATTCTGCATAAAGGTCTGATTTCTACATTGTTAATTGAGACATACTGCTTAATAAGATTACTCTAAACGTAGTAATAATTTTCTTAAAGTGTTCATGTTTATGCTTAAGTATGGATTTAAAAACCAGATTATTACTGTTTAAAAAAAGAACCACACCCCACTAATTTGTTATTGTAAGAAAGATCACTTTGTCTTTTTCTGGAAGGCAAAATGTGGTGTGCAAATCTCTGCATCTCTCCCTCTGGCTGGTGAGATTGAGTCCTACATCATACTGTGGATACCATAACTATGTATTCCGATCTAGACTTTGGGATCAAATCTGGAATATTCTTTAAGTCAGATGAATTTGTGTGCGTTGGTGCCTGGCTATGTGGAAGCCTCGCAATACAGTGTGTAACAATCATTTGATTTTAAGCTCTTTAGTTTACTTAGAGATAAAAATAATCATCCTGCCTTCAAAGCAGATGTCACCTTTTTCTCTGTCAGTGGCAGTAGCTTGGTGCCTGGGTGTTTTGGTTTGAGGTGCTTTGGTACTGGGATTTCTTTCAATTTTTTTAAAGACTATTATCATGATGATATTTGCCCAGAGCATTCTTAATTGCAACTAGAATACAATCCCTTCTGCTTTCCATTAGCATGTGTCTGTGTAACAAAACCAGTTTGCTCCAGAAAGAGTTACAAATGCTGTTTATTACTAAGCTATAATATAGATCTCTTTACAGAACATGTGAGCAAACAAAATATATAGGCTGAGTTGCTTTCTGTGTAAATGGGCAATCAGGGAGAATTTGCAGGGCCCTTGCTTTGTTTGCTTATGAAAGTTTGTAGGCATTTACCTGTCAGGAAAAAAGACTTATACCAAGGAGTTTCCAACAGAGCTGGGATTGTTGCCTTTGTAATCCAAAACCATTTATTTTTAATGTTGACTGCAATACGTCTAGGGAGAAGTACATAGCTAGCAGGAGAGGTTTAAAAATAGGATTGTCAACCTTCTAATGTGTCCTTATGTTCGAGCTTTCGACATCTGACCTAAGTATGTTGTGAATCAAATGAAAATCAAATTATAGCAGCGTAACTATTGTCTCACATCGTGATCTACTGCAAGGAAGCAAAGGAAAGGAGAATTAAAATTTCTTATTATTGCAGGAAAGTCAGCACTTGAAGGACAGTGGTTCTAGTTGACTGCAAGAAGTGGAGACTGGAAGAATATTTCTGTAGACAAATTCAATATGTTGATGTTTAAGTGTAATGAAATCTGAGATGAAGTTCTGTAATTTTTATTGATGAAATACTTAGCTTGGTACAGGAATACAATATTGTTGTGGGATGTTTGCACTGCTGTATAAAACATTCTGAATATTTGAAAGTATGATTTGTAAGAAAGTGTTTTGTTTGTCAGATTGGCTTTTTTAATATGCAGTGAAAGCATACTAGGAATTACGCTTCCAGCTTCTTTATTAGTTACTGCTTTGGAAGCTGTATGCACCAAGTTATCATCTAGATTTTCATGAAAATTAGAGCTACTTGTCCAATTCCTCATACTTTATAGTGACTATCAAAATATTACATGTGAACTACAAAACTTGATGTCCCCAGGGGAAACTTGTAAGACCACCCAATAGCAAACCAAGAGATTTCACTGGACCCCTCACAGATCAGAAGCTGAAAGAGGACTTATGTTTGAGCCAGATGGTAATAAAAGGTATGGCAACATCTTGAGCTGATTCATTTTTTTTAAAGATGATTTGTAAATAAGTTCCCTGAAAACTTTGGCTTGGTCTGTAAGCCACTGATCCGCAGGAGTGGCAGAAAATATTTAAGTATTTTGAGTAGCCATTTTAATTGACTGAGGTTTAAATAGAAATTGCGTTAAGAGGGATGGACACTATTTTTATGTTGTGTTACTAAGTTCATGTGTTCTTTCCTTCCTTTGCTCTGGGTAGGTGCAAATGAAAGGGTGAAAACTCTATGGTTTTTAAGACTAAGGAGGGGAAAATGGGAGCTCATAAGGTCAGTAAACACTTTAAAAACTTTGTCAGCTACGTTGAAATATGGGCTTTGACAGTGCTCATGATTAGAGCTTGAAATCTTCTTGCTAGTTAACTGGTGTTTCCAAGATATGGAAGTCTATAAGCCTTCAATGATGATAAATAACATCAGTCTTTGGCTGACCACATATGTAAGACTTATCAATATGCTCCCAAAATACTCTCCTTTCAAAAGCACTGTAGAAGAAACTTTGACAAAAAATTATTGAAAATCAACTGTAGGCTGTGAAACAGTTTTTGCAGAAATCTTTTTTAAAAGGCAGCTGAATTGAATTATGGTCACACTTGGGAACCTGGCTGCAAATGGAAATAAAAGACATTCAATTTAAACATCAGAACAAACCTTTTTATGTTGAGGACGGCCAAGCACTGGACAGGTTGCCTGTAGAGGACTTGCAGAGTCCCTGGGGACTTTGAAGATATTCAAAATCTGAGTGAAAATGGTCATGAAGAACCTGGCCTAGATGACCTGGCTTTGAGTAGATGCTTGGGCTGGATGCCCTTCGCAGTCCCCTTCCAACCTCAGTTATGTCGTTCTGTGAACCAAAGACCCACCTGAGCTTCACCATAAAAATTTACTATCAGTCCAGAAACACTACTGCAAGATTTTTATTGGAATTTGTAAATGAGCTTGAGGCTGTATTTGAAAACTACATCAGTTCAGGCCTTTGATAGTTTTCCATCAACATGCATTAATGCATCAGAATACATTAATACATTAATATAGATGTTGTTAATTCTCCTATACTATAATTGATACTGACTGCAAGTCTTAAACATACTAATTTGACATTATGTTTTTGCTGTGGAACAAGCTCATGTTTTAAATTCTCAAACCGAGCAGAAAAACTAATTAATACATGAAAAGTATGCAAGCTTAACTAACTTAGTAATTCTCCTGATTTTTCATAGTTATGAAATAAAGCAAAGAAATTTTTCAGTGCCTAGAAGCAGGATTCACAAAGTACTTAAAGGGAAAACATTTGCCCTAAAATACCCAAACTGCAATTCTCTTTTGGAAGAGCAGAAAATGAAGGGCATTCTTTTTTTATTTTTATTTTTTGCTTGGCAAATCTTGTACAGTTCATTAAGTTATCTATAATAGCAGCTTTATTTTAAGTTAAGTAGAAGTTACCCTGCAAGTGGAAATGAATGAATAAGTATTTTATTAGGATTAAGCCTCTGATCTTTCCCTTCAGTTAGGAAATTAAACCTTTGACAGTCTTCTAGTTTGTTGCTATGATTTAAGGATAAATGTAAGGAGAAAAGTGGGTATTTAACTTAGGCAGGATGAGGAGGCATCTGTTTAGCTCTGCAAATGCATTTTGGATAGAAAGTACTATCTGAAATACTCCATCTCTGTTTTAATAACGGGTTATTATAATGAAAAAGTAATTTGTCAGCTAACTGGCTACACAGATGGCATCCCCAGGTGATAGTTTTGCTTCAGAGTCAGAGAAATGAAGTATTCTGCAATTCAGTGTTGTGTCCCACAGAATTAGTCGCTACTGACTAAGGTTTTGAAGAAGAATAATGCAATATGGAGGACTTACTGTAAAAGCAAGAACTAGTCTGTTCAGTGATGTTTTCAGCAAGTTCAGTCATGGACAAACAGATAAGCTTTTATAGCTTACCAAAAAATGATACAAGAAAAGTTAGGAATTTAAATGGATCCAAAGAACTATTTAATGTTTCCGTGAAGGTGTGTTTGCAGTAACGGGGGATGAGGGCTAGAGGCATTCTTTGTGAGATGGGAAACACTTATTTCCTGTCAAGCTAACACAATTTCAGAAATGTTTTGCTTGAGTAACGACTAATTTTTATTTTATTTTTAGCCTTGGCAGGAGGAGATGTTAGAGGTCAAAATTTTATGTTGATCAAATTATCGCCTCATCCACAAATTCTGTGATAGGTGCACCCTTTCTTTCCAAGAGGATGCCAAATCTCTTTCAGCAGGCAAATCCACATATATTCTCTAGTGTGCTGAACCTAACTTCTGTCAGGATGTTGCCAAAAAGATGGAGTCAGGTTTTCTTGAAGTCCTTGTGCATCGGGACTTCATAATTCTTGTGCGGTGGCAAGAATGAGACAAGATGAAAGCTAGCCATGCAAAACTGCAGTGTCAGCCAGTCACAATTTTAGCTGTTGAGTGTCTAAGTTCCTGATAGAGTTAGGATTAAATAGGGCTTGCATGATGCATCTGTTCTGCTTGACCAGCCTTTGGAAGTCCATTACCTAGCCAGCATGCTTGATGGGAGTGCTCTTTGGAATGCCTTTAATGTGTTGATCAAAATGTCTTGAGGATTTGCAGAAGCTGATTGGTACAAATCTCTAACCAACACAAAAATCATTGTGGTGGTGTCTAAACACTGCATTTTCAGTCTGCCTTTATGATAAAAGGAATGACAAAATAAAGCTTGCAAGTGAGTGCTAAATTCCTTGATTTGTTGGTTCCTGATTTAAAAAGAAATTTTAAAAAAAGTGATTTGCAAGCCAAATGAAATTTGAGAAGCTTCCCTTGGAAAACTTACCTCATTAACTGTGTATCATATAATGATTAAATATCTTCTAAAGAATTAGTTGGGTAGGCACTTCTGAGAGTAAGCTGTCTAGTATTTCTCGGCAATTGTGGAAGGCTTGACTTACAAAGGGAATAAATTTCTTTGTATTTGGTAATAGTAGCTAAAATTAACTTGGATTCACTGTCAGTGGTGTAAATCTTTCTTTCTTCTGGAACCTTTAGGGGATGCTATGGGGTTACTTCTATGTCTACTAGTTAAGCTCTTAGGACCTGATGGTGGTGAATCTTCAATATTTTTGTGTTCATACAAATATTTGTGTTCTTGAAGCCGATTGGATTAATTTTTTTAATCGGTGTCAAGACTAGTGTACAAAGCAATATCGGGAAGCAGTGCCACTTCAGATCTCTGTTCTTCAGTTCGTTGTGCATGTAGCTAGAATTAACAAAATGTGTCCAGAAGTTACTGACCCTTAAAAGCTAGAAAATGTATTTAAAAACAACAAACACACAGGTAATGACTGGGCTTGTTCCAGGAGTGTTCTTCCTTTCCTGTCACACTCTGCATGGATTGAGGACAGCTGAAGTTGTCCCACCATATAGATTCATGGGAGTAATTTTACTGTGCTTTGCTGCTTTTGGGTGCAGCCTTTGCATAACTTTGAGTAGCGAACAACACGATGTAACATCTCTGTGTTAGCAGGTACAGTCCTGTTAGCCGCTTCTGAATAAACCTATGTGAACGTTGCATAAGTGTCATACATAAGGTTTATGAACAGATGCATTTGAGAAGGAAAAAAGTTCTTTCATGTCTGAAACTAAATGAGCATAATAGCTAAAAATACTTTCAGAAATTCACTGTGATGATGCTACTTAAGTTATCGAAAGTGGTTGGATCAGAGACAAAGAAAACTGACCCGATTACATAATTGTCTTAGATCAACAAGTTTGGAGTTTTAAATGCCTGTGGACAAGTGATCAGTATTCCCCCCCAAGCACTAGTTTGTTCCCTGAAATTTAAGGGCTGATTTTATGTGCTGCATGTATTTATCTCATGCAATTCAAAGAAATGTAAGAAAATGAACTTAGCTTGAGCTGGATAGTCTTAGGTTTGTGCTCCTATGTCCTAATCTTCTGATGGCTTCAACCAAAAATGCCGACAATATACAGGCCTACCGTGCTAATGGAAACGGTTTTATATTTGTATAGCTCTGTTCACCTGGGAATTTAGCATGCTTTACAGCACATCAGGTCTGCAATTCTACTGCGGAATATACCCATTTACAAAAGATAAACTCAGCCATGGAGTTCACAACCTGAAGGAAATTTCAGCCCTCTGCCTTTGTGAAAAGAAACTGCTTCAGAGCCCCACATTTTCCCTTCCTGCTTTTCTTGCAACTGCTGTTGTCTGGAGAGGAGATTAATACGTTGGAGAGCAGCCTGAGCTCGAGTCCTTGTTCTTCTTGGTAATTGGATGCTGAGTTCTGTGGAAGCGGTATCTGATCTCATCTGCCCAGACGCATTGGTCAGCAAGGAGAGAAAGAGCGGGGGATCTAACTGAATGTTTCACTTAGGTTGTTCAGGCATTCAGGACTGCAGCCTTCACTGTGGAATGGTAATCAGATTTAAAATGCTTTCTTGTATGGTGAATAACAGTGAGGTAGAGAAAGGAGCAAAACTGAAAGAAAAAGCAGAAAGGGAGGGGAGAACCTCCCCAAACTGTTGAGGTCATGAACAGAGAGCTCACATCTTTGTGTGTAGAGAATGAATAGATGCTTCAATAGCAGAAACTTTTATAATATATTCTGCAAGATTATAGCAGTCCCTGGAAAATGTCTGTTGCAAAGATAGATGAGGTAGCTCGCCTTCTGTTTGTGGTTTTATACAGCCGTCCACTTGTTTTATTAGTGCGGTATACTGCACGTTCAGGAGTACAGAAGATGGGTTCATGTTGCTTTCCAGTATTGGTACAGGCAACCACAGGATTTAATACTTTTAAGTTGCATCTTAACAATTCGTTTCTTGCTTAAAACAGGGGGTTATCTTTTCAAATTTCTTAATCTAATTAATTTCTAAAATCTTTCATGTCCATTAGTCATTAATCTTTCAGTTTTCAGGTTTAATCATGAGATGCCCATTATTGTTTTTACAGTGCTGTCATCTTGCTTTTATAATTTAATCCAAAAAAGTAACAGTAAGCGTTCACGTCTCCTTCAGTCTTTGCTTTATCAAGCTAAATAAGTCAGTCTTCTCTTGTAAAGTCAGTTATTCATTTGCTTGTGCGTTTTAGCTTTTTTCCTTTGTACTGTTTCCAATTTGGGTTCATCCTTCTCGAATTTAAGTAACCAGAATTTTATGTACATGTTAAACTAGTTTGGTGCTTTGTAAGGGATGCTTTCCCTTCTCATCTGGTACATTTCCAGGCTTTATTTTTACAGATGGGATGAGCCAATTTAGTAGCTCACTGCTGCTGAAAAAGGGGGAAGGTTCTGCTTCTCTTTCTTGGGTTAACTTCCGTTGATTCTGTTTGTGTGAGATGGTTCTATGTGTTAACCCAGATTAAGGCGTACTTAAGGAAAAACTTTTTCATTGTGTGACAAGCACTGGCACAGGTTCCCCACAGAGGTTGTGTAGTCTTCATCCTTAAAGATATTTAAAAGCCATCTGGACATGGTCCTGGGAAACTGGCCCTGCTTGAGCAGGTGAGCTGGACCAGATGACCTCCAGAAGTTCTTGTCCAACCTCAAGCGGTTCGTGATTCTGTGGTGTGATATTAAAAAAAAAAAAAANAGGGGAAGAAAAAAAAAAAAAAAAAAAAAAAACAACCACAACCCAAAACCAAAAAGCACTTCACTAGTATGTAGAACTGAGTCACAGATGGACCCGAGACACCTGTGAGAGGGAAGAGGGCAAGGCTGTATGGCCTGGAGCTGGTGGGGGAAGGGGGGGGATCATGGAAACTAGAAACTGGGTTAGGACAAACAGTTATTTTGCTTCAGCTGTTGATGTAACTATGGCCAAAGACTGTGGCAGCCTTTTCCATGACCACATTAAACGGCTTTCTTCATATAAAATATGTTGCTCACTTCCAGCTGCTAGCATCTCCGGAATTTAGCTGAAATTATTGTAGGCAGTTGCACAATCTCTTGATTTGTGGTATTGAACTACATCCTATTTCTCTCGCTTTGTTCTACAGTAACCTGCAGGTTTAGGACTCTGGTTTGCCTGTGTACTGACAGTGCACTCTCATCTTCTTGTTACGACCTTCATTAGAACGCCAGTATTTGTATAGGAGTTGTTTATGGAAGTACTAAATACTACTTGTCTCCTCAGCTGGTCTTTGACCAGCTTTGCCTTGAGCGCTGGCTACCTTGCTGAATTAGCTCAGAACAGCTTGCCTAATAAAATTGGCGAGGTTTGTTCACACACTTCTGTATTTCGATTATTGTTTTAAAGCTTTGCGTGCTTTCAAGATCACATCAAGTTTTAAAATGGTGCTGCTGCTTTTTTCTGCCTTAACTACAGCTGCAAGCATTGTTTGTACTGCTATTCGGAGATGCTGTTTCCCAGTCAGACAGGACCAAGGTTAGTGTTATTTAAAATCCTAGTTAATAGGTTTACCTTTTCTTTTCCAGCCCTTTTATTATTCTAGGGTGAACATGAATCTGTTGAACACTGGTTTTTTCTTCAGCCTTCTTTATTTTAATGGGCCTTGCTCAACTCTGAATGAGAATTTATATAGCTGGGGCTCAGGGAAGGATGAAAAAAAAATTATTCTCATGATGATATTTCTCATTTACAAGATGAATGAATTGTACAACCCAGTGTCTCCCTTCTCTCATCCAATTTCTTTGAAATTTCTCTGACTAGCAGGTGCTGGTTTAAGTTTCTTATAGTACAGCATTCAAGCACATGTGGCAGATGTTGAATAGAATAGAATCATTAAGGTTGGAAGAGACCTCAAGGATCATCTAGTCCAACTGACCCCCCCACCTATTAACCACTAAACCGTGTCCTTCAGTGCTGCATCTAACCTTTCCTTAAACACCCCCAGGGACGGTGACTCCACCACCTCCCTGGGCAACCCGTTCCAATGCCCGACCACCCTTTCAGAGAAGAAATTTCTCCTCATCTCCAACCTGAACCTCCCCTGGCGCAACTTGCAGCCGTTCCCCCTAGTCCTGTCACTAGTTATCTGTGAGAAGAGGCCGACCCCCAGCTCACCACAACTTCCTTTCAGGTAGTTGTAGAGGGCAATAAGGTCTCCCCTCAGCCTCCTCTTCTCTAGACTAAACAAGCCCAGTTCCTTCAGCCGCTCCTCATAAGACCTGTGCTCCAGCCCCTTCACCAGTTTTGTTGCCCTTCTCTGGACACACTCCAGGGCTTTGATGTCTGTCTTGTGGTGAGGGGTCCAAAACTGGACACAGCACTCGAGGTGCAGCCTCACCAGGGCTGAGTACAGGGGGACGATCACCTCCCTGCTCCTGCTGGCTACACTATTCCTGATACAGGCCAGGATGCTGTTCTTTTAAGTCTGTATTTAATTGTACTCACTTAGATGAGTCAATCAGAATGGGCAGAATGTCTCTAACCCTCTAACCCTGTTTAAATGAAAACTGGATGGGGACGTTGCTGCCTGCCTGTTCCTGATGGAACCAGTGGCCCAACTGGCCACTGGATTCCCGTGAACACAACAGCTGACGTTCGGCGCTCAGGCCATCTTTAATGCGTAGTTACACTGCAAATGTGCATGGAAAAGCAAGGTAGTAATAATTGTCGTCTTGATGAAATGTTTTCAAATGCTAAAAGCCTAAGGAATTGCACAACATGAGTGGTTTCAGTTTTTAGCCTGATAGGTTTTGCTTAACAGCTTTTTTCTTTTTATTTCGCACTTTAGAAGTACAAGTGGCCTGTTGTATTATAAATTAATAGCATTATAAGTAGACACGAGTATAGCAGCATATATGGATTTAAGATATTGATGCCAGATTTGTATTAATATTATGCCAGTGTGAAGTGCCTTCAACCTGGGGAAAAAAAGCGTTATTATAACTCTTCCCTTTTTAAAAATAGAATACTCGTTTTGCAGATCAAATTACAACGATTTATCTGGGTCTGTGTAAAAGTGAAAAAGCCATATATTGTCTCACCAAGATTTTTCTTGTGCTCTGTCTAGCTCACATACATCTCTTCATCAAATTTGTTGCAAGGTTATTAGTAAATAGAGCTGACTGAAAATAAAAAACAAAGGAAGGTGGAAGAGACGTTTATTACCGAAATGCAACTCAAAGAGGAGGAAATTTTTGGTGAATGCGGCGTTGCGCTGCTTACAGTAGTAAAAAGCCATACACGGTATGTTTAGGTGGAATTTGAATTCATCTGATGCTTGTACCTGACTTGTTGTTTCAGGGCAAACTTCGAGTCCAAAGGCTCATCTTTTTCAGGACTTTATTATGCAAGTGCAGGTTCCTGGGTGTAGTGCTGTAAATTCAATACTGTAAAACGTAATTTGAATATGCTGCCTTTTTTCTCTGTTCGTAATAGAATACTGTAAATCATCTAACCTGAGAAAAATTAATAATATTCCTCAGCTTTCTAGAAAGTAATTTCAAAATTAATTGAACCTCTCTATAGAAAAGCCGTATATTAAATGTACGTGTGAAGTGCGCCAGTAGATTTGGAAGTACAGGTTTTAACCCGTGTGGTTGTGACCTGGGTAGAACTTAGCTCGGTTTACTGGGGCTGTGTGACTAGGCTGGAACCATGCGTTTGGTTTGTGTTTATATTTTTCAAGATTCTGATATTCTCTTCCAGGAAATTTGTTCAAGGCAGTTTTTGAAACAAAGGAACTTTTAGCTCTATGAGAATCTACTTGGAAAAAAATCACGCAATATGCAGATCACTGATGTTACGTTTTAGCCTGAAGGTAACTTTTTGGCATCTGAATACATCTGTATTTGACATAGAAAATTAATGCACCTCTCTTTTTAAATCTAGTCTGTTAAGTAGACAACATGCTTGGAATAAAAAAAGTAAATTGAAGGTAAAAGGAACCAGGGAAGGATCTCAGAGTTTATCTTTCTGCCAAATACTCTTGTTACAAATGCAACTAGTCGGAAGGCTTTCTGAGCAAGACTTGCATGTGGTAGAAGAAAAAACCCGCCTACTGGACAGGACCTGCTGATCGCAGCTCGCAGCCCGAGGTGTGCTGTAAACCAGCACGGCTCACCAGTTTTGCGATCTGTCCTTCCCTTTCTGGCACTTCAGAACTGCAGTTTAAATTTTCAAATCTATGATTGCAGGATGAGGTTTACTTATTTTGTGTGTTGTGTTTTGCGAAACTGATGACCTCTCCTCTCCCTCCAAGTGTCCACTAGGACATCTTAAAAGATACGTTCCCACTTAGGGTCTTGTAAATGGACGGGGTAAGGACTCTGAGAGCTATGTATAATTACAGAAATACTTGTATTGCTGAGATTATGTTAATGCTGAAATGCTTTTGTGCACTTTAGCTGAGGAGTTGTCTATTGTTCCAGCTGTGCCTTGACAAATTACCATAGAAATAACAATGAATTATCTGATCTATAAAGGGAGAAATAATTTGATCTTTTTTCAATTATTACTGAGTAATTAAATGATAAATTACCCACACGTAAACTAATCTGCATATAACAAAACAGTACCTAAGATTGCGAGGCTCTCTTAATATGGCACAGTGGAAGTTAAGTGGGCATTAGAGTTCAAGAATCCTAACTCACAATTATAGTGAAAACTGTGGGGTATATAGTCTACTGGAAAAGTGAGGAACAGTGGGGCTTAGAGATTTATTTCTGTTCTTCGTAATTCTCAACTGGATTTGAAGTTCCTATGAAAAATTACCCTTGACTTAAAGGCTTTTATTGGTAACTTTCATTTTATTAGCTACCTGTTCTATAACTATAAGGACATCTGTTTCTCCAAGAACATACTGTTACTAGATCATGGGATGGTTACAGTCCTACAAGCAATGCTTTGAGCCAGTTTCCTTTATTTCAATAAAGCAAAGAACAACATTCTTGAATGGATCACATTTGGGGGGGGGATTGATTTTTGGTCTTTTACAAATAAGAGAAACACTTAAATTGATTTTTGATTTTATTTTTTTATCACATGTGAACAGACTGTACAGATTAGCATGGTCTTTGGCACGGAACCTGAGCTGAATTTAGTTTAATTCTAATTCTGCATAGCTAGCATTCAGTTTCCCTTGTAAATAGCTCTACTTACACATGTTGATCCTTGGCTGGTACCACTCGCTGATAGTACTCTTATTTAGTTTTGAAAATGTTCTTTTCAGTTTTGGCAGTTGAAATTAAGTCCAGAAAAACTTGGGTTTATTGTCTACAAATAATACTGTCATATCCTTCAGATAAAGAAGAAAATTAGGAGGGGGAAGAAAGGTGTAAGTAAATAAGCATGTTTTGTTTGAAACTAGGCTACATAGTTTGATGCTTTTAAACTTTTTATTATCAGATTTAGAAGTATTTCTAAATCAAACCTTTAATCTTTTCCTTTAGAGCGTGTCAAAGTTGACTTCTCAGACTTGCTGGGAAAAAAAACAACAGCCTAAGCTGTGCATAAAAATTCAGCACAAATGGAGTATTTCAAGTTGAACCAGAACTGTGTTGGGGGGGGACGGGACACACAGATATGGGGACACCTCCTCCAAATCAGCCAACTCTCTTCTTCACTTAATGAGTTTTGTGCAGCCCAGAACTGGAGTCTCCTTCTCATGGGGATGTCACTGGAGTTTTCCCTATAGTGTGCTGCATCAATTTCAATGAGCAATTGAGTTGACCCTTTTCCTAGAAGCTCATTCTAAATTATCAGCCATTGCCATCTCTTCAAAGGATGAACAGCATTGTTAAAAATTTGCTGCCTCAAGTTCCATCAGGGAAGGCTTAGGTTGGATATTAGGAAAAAACCTCTTCACGGAAAGAGTAGTGAGGTGTTGGAACAGACTGCCCAGAGAGGTGGTTGAATCGCCATCCCTGGAGACATCCAAAAAACGTGTAGACATGGCACTCCAGGACATGATCTAGTAAGCATGGTGGTGTTAGGTTGATGGTTGGACTTGATGGTCTCAGAGGTCCTTTCCAACCTTAGGGATTCTATGATAAAGAAAAAATAAATAGATAATAAAAATACATTTTTCTCTTACTATTTCTTCCATCCCCCCTTTTCTTCCTTTTTTTTTTTTCTGGAAGCTATTTTCTATTTTTTTGCAGCCTACTTCCTACTGTGATTCAAAGTCCAGTGGAAAGCTAGACAACAAAATCCTTACTAAAATTGTATGTGTCCATAGTACCTTGGACATTTTATCATCTATAGTTTTAATGAAACATCTTCTAAATATATAGATCTACCAATCAGTTCTTACTGTAGGTGGGTATAGTTTCCTGAAAAAAAAATTATTGACTGAGGTATAAAAATTGAACCATGTTGTAGCATGATGTCTCTCCTACAGTTTACTGTTTCTGATGATCGTTCTCTAACCTGCAAATAATAGAAGCCATAAGAACACCACTGTGATTTTTGGTATGTGATAGGCTTCAAAGCTGAGGCTCGCAAGAAGAGACTTATTCATAAAACTGCTTTTTCTGCTTATGGTTTCTTGTGCTAGAAGAATTGCAGTAGTACATTTTTTTCTCATTTTTAAGTGCTGAAAACTACCTGAGAAATTCATTTGTGATATATTCTTAGAGCTTACTTTAGCACTTTAGTTTTTCTTCAGCTTTTCACTTGTACTTCCTAAAATCATGAAAATGTAAAACATCAGAAAGCCTTTCACTTCCCATGTTAATGGAAAGAATGGAAATGTTATTTAGCTGTCTTTCAAATGGGAAAATACAAGTTTGGGAGGCAAAACTTCAGAAAGTCAGCATTTTTGTTGCTATGATGAATGTGAATTTTTTCAGGGGTATGTTGGTACTCAAATGCTTTTTTTTTCTTTTATCTAAACAAATAATACCCTTTCAAGATAGTTTTTAAAGGTATAAAATTAAGCACAGTTCCTTCCTTTTAATGTTAATATGGGAGTCAAGCACAGTATTGCTATTGTTGTCACATAATGAGATGATTACTACCTATGGAAAGGCCTTATTAAATTAGAAGTCACTTAGTAAAGCAGCCTTGCTTTGATAATTAGAGACATCACTTGTAAGAATTAGTCTATAATCAATCTTTTCAGCTAGCAAATGGAGATGCATAAAACTTGCAAAATTTAAAGGTTAATCAAAGTGTTGAGGAAGCACAGTACTAGAATGGCACCAGCTTCAGACACACCTTTTGCAATCTTCCTCAGCTGCTTGCAATCCCTTCTAGTGCTGGAAGGGTTGATGGTCTTGTGTTCCTGGTGGGGAAGGCTGTTCTGACAGTTGATGGTCTTCAGAATGGAATTTTTGTCATTGGGTAGGTCTGTGGCAACCTACTTACGGCTTTTGTGAGCAGGTACTCATTTTCTAAAAGTACATACTCAAAGATGGTACAAAAATGCATTTTGAAATGGCAGGTATTAGGGTTGAAGCAAAATTAGTGAAAGTTAGCAGTTCATGCACTTTTAGGGATATTGTGTGTTGTTCTTTGATCTCCCTGCCTGAAAGGGCCGTTGTACATTGTTAGGCTTGTGCTTTGTTTTGCCTGTGGTTTACAGAAACACTACAGGATGTTTTTGTTAGGTAGGTGACTGCCAACACTGGGAGGAGAATTTTATTTTTCTGTTTATGTATACAGATTAATATCGCTAGAAACTAAGATGAAGTTTGAATTGAAACCCTTGAGGAACAGGAGACTGTGAGCCTACTTTCTTGTAGAAACATGCAATATGGTGAGTGTTGGATCACCGATCTGACTTCTCTGCAGGTACTGCAGTCATGTCAAGGTTCTGTCTGCTCTTGCAATTCTCTTGTTGGCAATATTAGTCTTGTTTCATCAGCTTCAATAAATAGGTATTTATTTTTAAAATAGTAGCGCTTAGTTAAGTCAGTAATGACGATTCTGAAGCAAGTCAACTTAATGAATTAGAGGTAAGGCGATAGCAAATACAGACAGCGCAGCTAGCGCAGGATTTTTGGAGGGGCACACGTAGCCACCGTCAATCCGGCAGTGACATACTCCATTGAGCATTGACAGGTAAAGAACTACATGGCTATTCATGTTGTGTTTTGCTAAATTAAGGTAATATGTTATAAAATCGCTGCATTAGTAGAAGAAATTGAGAAGTACAGCATCGCATCCCCCCCTTTTTTTTTAATTTAGCCAAGAGAATTTGAGGAAAGACAGCAACTGAATAATGATTCCACAATTAAAAGTGTGGAGGAATCAGAGGTTGAATTTGCAGGTCTATTTTCAGTCTAGGAATTGTGATGATATTTTCGGTTTATCTGCTGTTCAGGTACGAAGGAATGCTGGATAAACAAGCAAAGATTACTCTTACCTGGTAGACAAGATGATACAGGAGGTGGGGAGAGAGGGGCAGTGAAAAGGGCTCACAATGTCTCTTTAGACAACAGCATGTATTTGTTGTAGGGAAACAGCCCGTATGCTGCCCTCTTAAGAGGGTTATTTCTTTATCTTAGGGGAAGCTTCTAGGCAGAAACATTAGCTATACTTGGAAAAATAGAAAAATATGCTTGCTTTTTTTTTCCTTTCCCCTTGGATGCCCTTGCCTGAAGGATTCTGGAGTGTCCTTCTTGCTGGTTGCCTGCGCTTTGCAGAAGTAGTATGTGATGCTCCCCAGAGTTTGGAAATGGCACCTCCACTTCCTTACCTAAATGAAAGTAAACACAGTCGGGGGTGGCCCAAGGTTCTAGGATTACTGTTGAATGCCACGGCCCTGAAGTTATTCTTGCCAGCTAATTGGCCATAGTCACACAATCACAGTTTTTGCTGGAGATGCTAACTGAAATACATCTTGATAGAAATGTTTGTGGCCCTGCAGATCAAGAGACTGAATGTATTACTAAGTTCCTGTGTCCCATATGTGAGACATCTTGCAACTGTGATATGTAAAGTCAGTGCTGTTTGATATTATTCAGGTCTTTATATTTCTAGGGTTTTTTATCTTTAATGTTGAAATAAACCTGGGAGTAGGCTGTACTTCATGATTTTTAAAACTGGGATCCAAAGAGTTAAATATCTAAGCTCCCTAAAGAACTTAAGGACACAAAAAGCAGGATGGGTAACTCTTAAATCTGTTAGACCCAGGGAACAGGATGTGCTTCCAGAGACCAGCGGTTACCAGGAGAAGCCTGACACAGGGCGAGGCGGTGGAGCACACAGCTCAGTGCATGCCGAGTTGATGTAACTAGGAGTAGAAGAGTTGGAAGGACTATTCAGATGCCAGTGCATTTGAAATCTTCCGTGGTGTAGATAGTCTGCCAGATATGTAAGCCTTTCTGTATATCTTAGGCTCTTAAAACCCATCTTTGCAGGAAATGCTTGTAGTTGTGTGGGGTATTATTTTGTAAACCAGAGTAAATGCAGGAAGGCACGACAACCTTGTACTTGCTTTGGTGGTGGTTTTTCTTGTGTCCTTGCACCCTTTCGCAGCCAGCTGACATAAGCGGGCAGTTATATCTGCTGCTTCTGTGCCTTTTGAAGGCAGCAGAATTCACTGCCTGGTGCTGAGTGGGAGACTGTCACTCACACAGTTTACATCTTTGCTTTTCCCTATGTGTATGAATATTTATTTTATGTGCTACTTTTATATATAATAGACTTATGGCTGTTTACGTATGTGTGTAATGATACCAGTCTATTAAATATAATACTGAGAGCTTTAGTACTGTAATTCTTGCTAACTTTCCTTTAAAATAGTAATAATGTGAATAATGGCTGTTTAATCACCTACTCCTCTTGGCAGCTGTTTCGACAGAAGACTTAACAGCATAATGTACTCCCGTAAGATCCTGTCATACTTGCTTTGCAGGTGTTAAAGAAACTGAAGTCATGTTTTACCAACAGCACCAACTGGCATACAGCTGTCTCTGCTTGAGTGTATGTAAAACTCCTCAGAAACTGGAAAAATTATAGATTTTGAAGCATAAAGAGTGGCTCAGAAGACCTGAGCCTGTTGTGTCAGTAGTATTTGCAAACAGTGGAGTTTAGACTTTTCGGTAGCTAAATAGGAAAAGGTCTGTGGTGGTGATATTCCCGAGGGGCTCAGAAAAGAGTTGCATTTAAGTTCTGTTAAACTTCTCTCAAGAGTTGATTTTTATTTTTTTTGTAGATGTAGCTTCTATCTCCACTTATCTTCTACCGCTGACGGGAGGTGGCTTTTTTATTAATAGGCTGTTGCCTGTGGGCAACCAATACATATGCTAAATTCTATTAAAAGTAATTCCAGGGCTCACTCACGCATGCAGTAATTATGATTGTGAGCATCCAAGGAAAATGAGTGTATAATATCTTAATTAAAGCGGGGTAATACAATTTTAGTTACAGATTAGATAATTTTGAGACTTCAGAATATTAAATTTCCTTTTTATTTTCATGTAATTAATATTAGTATAGCTATTTTTTAGCATGTTGCTTTGTTAATGTGTTTTCTTGGGGTGTACAAAATTGAAAAGTTTGATCAATTAGAAAAATTGTTTGTTTTGGTGGACTGTTTACCTGAAAGTCACTTAGTTACTTGCCCAAGAAAACAATTTTCATGCATGAGTGTGAAGAGAATAGTTTCTGAAGTACACTGCATAACCTTAGTTTCATCTTTCTCATTAACTTCAGTGCTATATTGAAGTTTGTTGTCTGAATCTTTAGGTTTTGGGGGGTTTTACAGTGAATTCAAGCTTATGTTAATGTTATCTTGGAGCCAACCTGTCTTCTGAGTTTGAAAGACACTCAGCTGTCTTTGCAGTAAAATGAGTTGCACAGCCTGGAGTTTTCCCAATTCTGTTTAGAAGTCTGTGTGGTTGCTCTGTAGAAATCAGTAGCAATTTTCATGTATTTTGATATCTAGTATAGAATAACTACACTTTGGCCAATTAAATGTGTGGCTAGAAATCACAGATAAATGAAAATATCAGCACTGTCGGTAGCAATTACTATGTTGTGTACACTTGAGGAAGCCTGTGTGAAAGTAGTTAGCTTGAATACCTGCAGCATGGAGGTTAGCTCGGGATAAGTGTTTGATTGTTACCTATTTTCTTGGGTAACCCACCGTGAATCTCTTTATGCTGCAGCTATCCTGATCTCTAAACTGCCAAAGGAAAATTACTGGTTGTGCAATCAAGTTTACAACTAGCCCCAGCGTTTTCATGTAGCACTGCCGTCATAGCAATCTTTTTTTACAGGATTCCGGCTCCTGATGCTACTCAGTATTCAAAGGTATGGTATCAGGCAGAACTACTGTTTCTATGCCTGGATGATGATCTAGATGCTGTTGGTGTTCTCCTGAAATTCAGTATAGTGGGGTTTAATCATACTCCTCAGAAGAAAATCTTCTAATCAGTTTTAGAAGAGCACAAGTCAAGTACTCTGTTAGGAGGACAATCTCATCTCTGCACGCTGCCTCCATCCTCCGACACTGCCCCTATTGCTGCTGGCTGCTAGGTGCCCCTTCTCTCCCGCTGCCTTCAGTTTCTTCCACCTGGATATGTTCATCTTGCTTCTGGCTCTCCTAATATACCGTAAATGCTTGTGAGACTTTGGACTCCTGTCATGGCATCCTCAGCCTGGGCTGATGAGCATTTTCTTGGGGAATTTACTGCCCTTGTTTCCCTCACTTGACAGCAGTCGGGTCCTTTTTGAGCAGTTTTCATATGGAAGCGGTTAGAAGGGTTTGATGTAGAAAAGGCTGTAGTTACTCCAACTCCAACTGGAGGCCCTGGCTCTTTGTCATCCCAGATTATGTGCAAGTGATCAGTTTGTTTTGCAGAAACCCATGGTCAAACAGTCCTGAGTTAGTGGCAGCAGCTGCACTTCGCATTGAATTTGAGGGGTTTTGCAAGAAGCACCTGCATGGGAGTGCCTCCAGACTAATCCCATCAGGCTTCTGGAGAGGTTAGCGGAGTTGTAGGGACGTCTGCACCGGAATGTCTCATCCCAGGCACAAACCATCATGACTCTGACTACGGGTTTTGGAAATCGTGATACCAAGCCGCCTGAGCTGACAGCATTTAGGCCCCGATAAATCAAGCTGTATGGGAACCCTCATTTTGTAACTAACATGCACAGCTCTAGCTATCGCAGTGACCTATTTAGCAGAGATTTTCTCCCATTTTCTATCTGCAAATGTATAATCCATCTTTAATTTCAGCGGGTACTTCTAGCAATAATTACCGCAACTCTAGATGTACACCAAGTATTAATCAGGAAATTACAGGTACTGGATTTTGTTGAATTAAGGTAATCTGTTAATTGATAGAAGATGATTCACTGCAGGTTGCAGTACTGAACTCTAGATATGCTTTACAATACTTCACTGTTTCAATGATTTATGGACTTGTCATTTTATTTTATATGAGGCATTGGATCAAACGACCTTGGAAGGATATTTTCATGATTGTTTTTAATACATAAGGGGGGAAAAAGCAGAAAAAATTACCCAAAGTACTGCTACGCTATAGAAATAATTTAGAACTTGAATAATGTTGTCAAATGTCTGCGCTGTAACCAGGATTTAGACAGATATAGTCTGCATAAGGAGATTCTGGCTTTTTACTGCTTTGGACATTAATAAAACCGCTCTGAGTCCATTCCCCAATTTAAATAATGAATGAGCTATTTTCTTAGCGCGCTCACATATATACCCTCAAGTAATGTCTTATGCACTAAATAAAAGCTGGGAACATTTTTTTGTTTATTTCTTAATGTCACAGCAGTTCTGTTTTATGTGCCTATGTCCACACTCCCACGGGCATGTATTAATACTTGGAAAATGTCTAGGAGAGGTAGGCTGCTGCACAGAAAGTGGGAAGGCCATGTCCTTTATTTCTTTGAATGCGATAGCAGTTCCAAATGTAGCAGAAACAGACATTCTTTGCTGCTTTTCCCAGCTACCTGGAAAAAAAAAATTCCTGTACACTGTTCAGAACTGCATTTCTGGGATAGAGCTGTGGTGCAAGCAAGTAGATTGCTATAATCAGTTTTGTGTCTGCACTGGCCTTAAGTCTAAATATTTCCATATAGTCTACATACAGTCTATGCCCGGGAAAAAATAGTAGAACTTAGGAAATCAAATTAAATGCCTTTTAGACCAAGATGAAGATCTTGGAGATGAAATGAGATCTTTCAAAAGAAGTATTCGTGACTTATTTTCCCCTCTGTGAAAACCACATTTGAGTTTTATTCCTTTTCTCTTTTGCTTTGTGTTTTAAATTATTCTAAAGTAGCATTTTTACTACTTTTCAATGAAACGTTTGTATTTAATTCTGTCATGGTCTGCCATTGCTAGTTTTTGTTGTTCAATACTTCTCATTCTTAATATGTAAGCTGCATTTTATGATCAAAGCTCTTGGTCTGGGTTAGGTTCCCTTATGTTGCTGCTAAAGGACTCCCGTGACAAAGATTTGTACGCAGAGTTTTAGGGCTCGGTCCGAGTCACCTGTTTTTCCGGCAATGCAGCAAATAAGCGGTGGAGCTCGGGCTGGAAGTGGAAATAGATGATGGTATGACTAGAATCCCCTCTGCTGGTGAAAAGTCAGGCAAGTAGTCCTTCTAAAACTGTTCTGGTTGGGTAATTTAGAACTATTCTGCAGCTGGTTCACCTGTGTTATGGGGAAATGTTGACCCCAGGTTTACTGGCCTCAAAGGTAGTTTATGTACACTGACCTGTGACTTTCTGCATCAGGGATTACGGCTGTGTAACTGACTGTAGGACACTGAGAAGCGGTGGTAGCGCAAGTTCCTGGCTAAGGTGTCGGAAAGGACACGAGTGCAGTCCAATGGAGGTTATACTTTAAGCAACGCTGAAGTGCACGCTCTTTGCTTATTCTCATCTGTGGTGTTGTGTATTCCTTATTTTGAACTGTCAAGGGAATGATAACATTTGACGTAGGTATAAATAATGTGCATGTCAAACAACTGCTGCCGTGGGACTTTGGAGTCTGCAGCCTGGCTGTTGGGGCATTCCCTTGGTGTCATGTTGATGCTGTTTGAGTGACAGCTGAAAATAGAGTTCTGCTGGTGCTGTCTCTGTGTCAGCTGCCAAACCACAGGACACAGACTTAAGAGTAAATATTTTCCATCAATACATGTGTTTGAGTAACTGTTAATTAAATCTGATTTGACTTTGCTTACTAATCTGCCTCCTGGATCAATCAATACATGCCGCCTCCTCTGAACCAGAGGGGGGTTTTGTGTGTTTAGAAGTGTGTGTTATTAATACAGTATTTCAAATATCTTGTGCTTTGCAGATAGAGCAAAGAATGCTTGCCATGTTCAGAAGGGTTTCCAACATTATTTTAGGTCTGAAATAATGAGCTAGGAGAAACAAACAGTATCGAGAGAATAGACTAGGGAAGAACTTAGGGTAAGTTATGAATAGTGTGTGCCTATGTATCTTCTTGGTGTAGCTGGGATGTTTTTAACTATTATTGTTTGGGGAAATAAAAGCCTGACTCTATGTCAAAGTAGATGTATTGCATAATAAACTTTAAAAAAAATCAGAGCTCTGATTTTCTCTTCTCCCCTTTTTTTTTTGGTGTAAGAGAGGAAAAGCAGGCCTTAACTGAGACTGCACATTCCAAGTGGGTGTAAAGCAACATGCTTCTGTTGAAGCCAGTGTTAACCATTCCAGTGGAGGGTCTGGGTTTCACACCTGTGTGGACCAGAGCCATGTCATGAGTCCCCAGGGGAACAGATCCTTTTGAAGAGGTGCAGTTATTCGGCCTGCATGATTTTTGTTTGGTTTTCCTGTGGAGCTGGGTGTCAGTGGGGATGGGACCTTACAAGGATCGTGAAGATCTCAAGGGCTTTGTAAAGCCACCCCCACTTTTTCCTTATCAAAACCCAAATCTCTCTGATCTTCTGTCATTCGTACTCTGCTACGTTGAGAGGGAGAATGCACTACTGATGTTAAAAGCCACAGTGCAGAAACTGTAAGTTTGAAGTATCAATTACTGCTCTACAATGTGTGGTTAGAGAAGGGAGTTAGTAAGTAGAATAGAGAAGTCTGTGGCCCACTTTACTACCAGACATTGGTTTTTCCATGGTGTGTTAGTCTGTGCTGGCTGAGGTTTCCAGTTCAGTTATGATGCAGGGTATTCAGAGACTTATGAAGGCTTGGTGCTCCTAAATCAAGGTCTGTTGCGCTGGCTCAGATTGAGAAGGCAAGAAAGAATTCCAGCCGTAGATATCTAGTGCTGTGATAAGAGGTGTAAGCTGATAGAGGTGGTGGTATAAGGGTGATGTGAATTCACTGCTAGTAGGCTGCTGCAGCCTGGCTGTGGTAGTAGAATATAGTCCTCCTGCTGCCAAAAAATAGCCAAGTCTCCATGCAACTGGAACTGTGAGACTGTGCTCCACAGGTACAGGAATTGCTGGCTTTTCTCTGCGCTCTGGAATAGAGGGGTTGAGTTTTAAAACTGTTTTTTTTGTTTTACCTTTTCTATGTGGTTAAGCCCATGACATCGTCTTAGTATCCAATTTAACCTCTCCGGTGGGTTAAGAGGGGGAAGATTATCTGCCTTCTGCTGAAAGCTGGTAAACCAGGTTCCTTATGGATGGTGAGATGTTGCGCTGGCATTATCGAACTGTAGCTAAGCGATGTGGGAAGTGCAATTGCAGTAGCAGGAGAGAGTTCTGCCAACCCACCTGCCTCTTGTGTCCTCTGGGAAGTGAGTGATCAAACCAAGGGATACATCTGAAGAAATGCCAACTCACAGTGACAGTAGCTTCAATTTCTTCCTCAATTTCTCTTGAGCCAATGAGGCTGCTTTGTCTCTTGCATTCCCTTTCCTAGGCTGTGAGGAGAACTATTTTCCTCTTCATCATCTTCCAAAGGAAGTTCTCGATGGCTTCTAAGTTCCAATAATCAAAATGGTCCTACCAAAACCCTGTCAGCATGTCACTGAAGACTATAATGGGATCAGCTCCCTGGATCCCAGAGGTGCAGCCAGCTTGGTGTTGCAAGTGAGAAGTTTTTTCTCAAGTCAGTTCTGTGTCTGAGGCCAAAGTTGGTCTAACTGAGCTCAAAGTCACACCACTTGAAGTAGTATTTTCAATGTAGTTTGGTTTATATGATGAATCGTACACAACAAAAGGATTAGTGTCCCTTGAACTTTTATATTAAATCTATTCACAGGTAATCTTAGAGTTGATTCTTTTAAATTAATCCCATACTAGTGTTCAAATTTTTTAGTAGTGAATCATGATATTTAAGCTACAAAATGGCAATAATATAAAACCATTCATCTAAAAGGAGTATTTATTAGACAGTTAGCATTTTCTTCTCAATAGTTACCCATGCTTAGCTCAAATTACTTCCTGTGCAAAAGCTGTCATGCTGTTTTCTTAAGTACTGTTTTACTTTGTGAACCAATCAGTTGTTTTTTACATAAGTGAAACTGTGATATGAAGGAAAGTAACAACTGGGGGTTTTTAAGGTAAATTGATGTTTAAGATGACTGTCTTGTTTTCAGTATGTGTTTTGAAAGTGGGAGTAGCAGAGTAATTTTAAAGTCTCAGTAATTTCATTGAGAAATATTCAATAATCAATTTTTAATATTAATGTAAGACCTTCCCATCTGTTCCATATCTCAACCTCCTTAACATACTGAAGAAATCTATGTAGTGTTTTACAAGAGGTAGTAAATTGTGATAGTTGCTAGGAAATTCTGCTTTCAGATATAACATGCCGGTGTGCCTTAGATCTCTGTGCAGTAGGAAGTTACTATATCTGATTTGGAAGTTTTTTTGTTATATTTTGTAATTGTGTCTGATGGCTTGCACTTTTTTTGTTGTGTTTTTTTTTAAGAAATACAGAGTTGTAAAGTGATCGAGATTGGAAAAGACCCTTAAGATCAGAGTCCAACCATTAACCTAGCACTGCCAAGTCCACCACTAAACCGTGTCCCAAAGCACCGCATCTACACATCTTAAACACCTCTGGGGATGGTGACTCAAAATACGCTCTTGGTTTTTTACTGTTGTCTTGTTTTACCTCCTTACTAAGCATAATCTTTTCTTTTCTCACTTCACCAAGGCCATGTTCGCAGTAGATGCCTAGCATGACGTGTTGGAGTGCATTTATCCTACTGACAGGGACAGGTATTAGAGCGTGTAAACTGCAGCACATCAATTAATACCCCACCTTGTTGGATGGCGAATCCTCCTAGGAGAGGTTTGTGACACACAGCTGTTTAATGACTGTGTGTCTTCAGTTTTGCTAGCAGCTGAGATCAAGGAAGATAAAAATGTAAGCCAAAATGAGAAGATAAAAAAATAGTAATAAAGCCAAAGTTTTTGTTAGTAGTTAGCTCCTAATTTTGCTTATGCTGGGTTCTGAACTCTGGGAATCTGTTCTGAAATGTTCAACTGCACAGCCACAGGGGTGTGTGTCAGAGGTGGTTGACTTCATAGGAGTGCAATAACACAGAGCTGATATGCAGTGCAGTGTCTCATCTACGTGTAAGTTATCTCTCTCATCCAGTCCTGTTCCTAAGTCTGGAGTGTTGACTCTTCCAGGAAGGACAGCCGATTCTTTTTTCTTTGGTGTTAGAATCCCCATACAGAGAGGTGGTTTGACAGCTCAGGGTGCTTGTGTGAGCAACACAAATCTGTTTTTTTATGAAGTTTAGCAAACAAAACATGGAGTGTGACTTTTAGCTCTGGCAAGTACATGTCTTGCATGATGCCTAGAAGTTTGGTAACTATTTATCCTAGTTTTAAAAAGACTTCTCAAGCTGTAGTGTGCGTGCATCAACGCTGCATTAAAGATTGCGGAGAGATGTAGTATTTGTTTCTTGCCCAAACCCAGGAGAAGATCATATTTTAGCACTAATATACTGTGTCGCATCAGGACTTGGTAGAAAAACAAAATTAAAAAGTCACCGAATATGTAAACAAAGCTATCAGAAAACTTTGATTATTTTGATGACTGATTGTCAGGACCATGAATAAGCTGTCTGTGGGGTGTTTTTCCAGTTAGTCAGATTTGATGTTTTGGGGTTTTATTTAGATTTATGCATTTACCCTGTTCCGTGAATGGTGGTCTTATGTCACTGAATAAAGCACCCAGTGGTCCTGTTGTGCTTGTTTCCAATACGGATTTTCAGGTGAAGGGTTTGAGTTTACAATTTTTGGTTTACTGTTTAAATTATTTGATTTTTCCATCATAAACTTGACCTTGGCTTTTGATTTGATCTGAACTTTTTTGGGGGGCTGAATTTTGCTGTCACCATAACATGTGCCTTTGGCAATTCTTCAAGTTCTTCGTGATTTAGATTCTGGAGTCCTTGAGTCAGGTATATTTATCTTCATGCTCAGGGCCAAGTAGGCCACCAGGATTTAATAAATAAATAGAATAATGATTATTAATAATCTTAATTCTCTGAAGCTTTTTTCATAGAGAAATTAGGAAGATTAATTAGGTACATGTTTGCACAGTGCTTTCAGGATGTAGTATACAAGTGCCAAGTGTTTTTACTTAAAATCTCACAGGGAGAAAGGAGATATTTATCAGGAGCTCTAGCTACATGATTGAGACATGACACACTCGCAGCTTTTGGTATCTGGCACATTATCTTTTCAACCCATTAGCTAGCCGTGTAGGAAAGATGTGCCAGGGCAGTCATTTAACTGAAAGAAAAGGCCATGCTAATTGTTGTGTTCTCTGTGAAACAAAAATTCACGATAGTTCCAAAAGGTGCACAGGTAAAATTCTTGTGATAGTGTTGGTTGCTAGGAGGTATATGGTGAGTAAATAGGGCTTCAATAGGAGTGAAAAAAGTCTCGGAAAATATGTAGGAGACCTTATCTTGGCAGTAGGAATAAGTTTTGTTGGGACAGAGGGAAGCATCACCAACCAGAGATTGATCAGAACTATCCAATGGGCAACTCACTTGGTTAGGCTGGGGTAAGGCATGGGGAAGAGAGGATGCACAGGAGTTTGCATCCTCACTAGTGCCACTGGTGGGTGCACATGGCATGACCTGCTGTGGCTATCTCAGCAGTTGTATTTCTCTTGAGTTGGAAGTTCTATGTTGATGAAAGATGGGAAAAAAGAGTGGCTTTGTTAAGTATTAGGCAGACAGCAGTTACCCAGCACTGCTGCTAAATCCAGAAGGATTTCATGTCCTACTGCAGTGAAGGGAAAGTGCACTAGAGAGAAGGTCTCTAAGCTTGCTACCCTGGAGGGATACTCGTTCTCCAGTTTCACGCTCTTTGCCTTTACATAGGCAGAAAGAAGCCACCAGCATCCTACTGATCTACTGAGGTCAAAAGATATCCTGGAACAATATAGGGAAAGATCCATCCTAGTTAGTACTGAATTGAACAGTTGTGCAGTTAAATCATGACTGTAGGTCTTGATGTAGTTCTGTAGCATTTCGACTGAGGCTTTACTGTGCGGCAGGAAGAGACGGCATTAAAGGCACCAGAGCTCTCAAAGATGAGGGTAAGGTACCCTGCAGCAGCCAAGTCGTTCTTCACTGTAAGCCAGCATGGGTACTTCTAGGTAACTGGTTATTTTTGAGGTCTAGGTATGTGTATGTTGCTGAGTTAATCTGTGTAGATGTTAAAAGCATCTTACATTAGAAATCATGCTACAAGGATGGGAATAGATGCCTATTTCTCAATTGGTGGGATATTTTGGTTGTTGGTTGGGGTTTTCTTGTTGTTTTTTCTTTGTTTTTTTTGTCTAACGGCTTTGCCCTTAGCTAATCAATTCCAAACCACACTTACAGTAAGAGTTTATCAGGCAGCTTTACTGTCCTCTTAATTCCTGGCATGGTAGACTGTTCTTTCCTTTTGTATGGATAATGTGTATTTCTTTTCAAGACATCTTCCATGATGCACTTTAGCTAGCATGGGAAGTGAGCTTCAAACATTGTACCTGATCTCTTTCCTTTTTGATTCAAGAGCATCTTCCATGCATGGAATAAGAAAATATCTTTATACTGGAAGCGAATCATTGGTGTCTTGGTGCAGAACTATTCTCTGAAAAAAATACTCACTTCAGTCCTGAATTTTGACAGGTGGACTTATTGGAAAGACGCTTTCCAAGCAGCAGCTTTCTGCAGGATCACGCTTGAAAATATGAAGTGTTTTATTTCTTTCTCTGTACTGATGAATTTAATCCACACTTTAATACTTTAATATGGCTTAATATACACTTTCAACTGGAAGGCTGAGATCTTGAAGACATTTATTTACAGTTTATTCGGATAATTTAGCAGTGTAGTAATCATACAGAATCTGCTTTGTAGCAGAAAGACTTCATGTCTATGTCTTACAAAAAAATAGCAATTACTGTCCCAGAGGTGATCCCTTTTGTGGCAGTGGGTAACGCCAGGGCCATCTGCAGGTCTGTGTGTCCCTTTCCAGCTTTCAGGCCTGTCTCTAAATTTCCCTGCTGCAAACAAACTAGAAACGCGAAGAAACCCAGTTGTCTTATAGCACCAGACCCCCAGAAATTGTACTGCTAAAAGATAATACAAAAGCTCTAGAAGGAAGCAATTTTTAGAGAACAGATTGTGCAGCAATAATCTATTTACCCTTCCGTGGTGGTGTGATGCGACAAGATCAGAGAAAGTGGTTTCAGTATGGGATTGAGTCTTTGCTGTCTGGGGGGTTTTTGCCCCTCACTCTCATGTCCCACAAAGAAAAGCTATATTTCTCAGTGCTTTCATTCACTTTTGTTTCTGGAAGACAGTGCCTGAATGTATCTCTATGTCCCATGGAATATGCACATCAAATCTGCTATTTGAGGAAATTCTAGAATTATTAATTTAGCAAAAAATCTTCTGAAAGCCTGTTCTCCATCTAACTGCTCTTCTCTGCAAAAACGAGTATCTGAAAGAAAACAGGTAGGATGAGTTAGCTGACCTCAACCTCAAGGTTATAATGTTGGACTGTGAACATTTATTTTTCTTTTTTGCAAAGCATTTTCTCTTTTTCACTCTTCTTGTATACCTCATTTCGTTGTTTAAAGGAAGAATGACATAGAGATAAAAGTTTTGAGGAAAAATGAGATACTAATCTTTCAAAACCCAGGGTAGGCAAATCGAGTTAAAAATATACCAACAAGCAGAAACCTTGGGCAAAATAAAAAAATCCCGGAGTAAGTTTCTCTTTCAGTCAGGACATCGAAAACATTCCTGAGCACCTAGGAGAGAGGCTTTCTCACTTGTCAGTGTTTGGATTTGGAATCTGGTGAGCAGAGGTTGCTCTGGTGTTCGTGGGGTGGTTGCTGAGGCGGCAGCATGGGGCTGTCTTGGCAGCGCCGCAGTTCCATGGGCACGTTAGGGAGGCTGGTGTGGCTGCTGAAAGGAGCAAACCTTCTCCTGTTTCTGTTTGAGCCCCTTTTTCCATCCAGCCTCTTTGCCGCCCTCGCGGTCGTAGTGGCATTTTCCTCTGGCCGTGCTGTGAGCTGCGTCAGAAGGCTGTGCAGGTTAAAGTTATCCCAGTAAAATGAAGTGCAGTTATTTTTAACGCAGATGAATTTACTGACTGTGGTTCATCTGGGCAGGTCTTGTATACACCAAGAAGGAGATGGCGGGCAAAAACCAAGAATGGAACCGGAGTGTTTTCCCCAAGTGCTGTCTGATTCTGGCATAAGGTGTGTCCAGAAACACATCCTGAGCACCATGAATTATGCTCAAGCTGACCCATGGCTTCATCAGCTGTGTATCTGTATTAGGTCTGGTGGGTTTGTTGTTGTTCTTAAGTGTTTTAATACATTAAGGAGAATTTGTTGTTATCAAATACGCATTTATTTGCACCAGCTGGTTTTGTGTTGCTTTGTGGAACTTAGAATATGATGCTCGGAAGGCAAAGTACGTACGTATGTATGTACATACAAGGTACACGTAAGCAGAGTTTACTCAATGTGATTGTAACAATTGTGGGTGCTTTTAGAATAATTTTACCTTTCGGTACTCAGGACACTTGTGAAAATTAAGTGTGCGTACAACGCAGGAACTATCTCTTTAGAAATAATTTCCTAGTCAGAAGTCTATTAGACTTGGTTAAGTTTTCTTAGGCTGGGCATGAATGAAAACTAAGGACCCAAGGATGTAGTCTGTGGAAGACTTTTGTATTCTTTCTTAGGCAGGAAAACGTGGCAGGTATAAAATATATTAATCTGTGCCTGTTCTTTGGCATGGGGCCACAGAGGGCTGTCAGCATAAGTAGGAGCAAATTAACGTGGCAGTTCTCACGCTGGAGTCATACTGTGTTAATACAAGGCTTCGAACGAGATAATATGAAACCTGAATTGAGAGTGTAATATTTAGGGCTCCGCAGTTGGAGCCGTTCATCATGATGATAATAGCCATGCCTGGGGTTCTTGGCCAGTCAGGTTACCTTGTTTTACATGCTTGATCTCTAATGAAATGCACAGTGGCTGTGCATTAGTTAAGGCAGGCAGGCTGGCACAAAATAGACTTGCAGTGTGTTTATAATTGTCCAGCTGAGGAGAAAGAAGCCTCTTCAGAACCTTGCAAAAATCAAGGGGACAGTCCTATGTGGCATTAAAGGTGCAAAAAAAAAAAAAGTACGGATCTATTTACACGTTATACTCAATCTATTTCTTTTATCAAACTGACAGCAGACCATTTTATTCTTTTATTTTCAACGCTATTTCCTATACGTGGCTGAGAGGCTGGTG
>VWZZ01007549.1:0-15400 GCA_013399095.1 Psophia crepitans
CTTTTTTTTCTTTTTGATTCTCTACCTCATCTCACTGTGGCCAGGGGGTGAGCGAATGGCTGTTGGTTGCTTTTATCTGCCTGCTGGGTGAAACCACGACACTTATTTATTGCTGTTCTTCATTAAGGCTTCCTCTCTGCTACTGTAGATATACAAACCCAAGAATTTAAGACTGGAATGTAGGGAAGCCTCACTCACGTTTGGATCACACTTATCATAACTTTGCGAAGGAACATTCTGCCTGAGGTTTTTTTTTTTATTAGTTTGTTTTGGGTTTTTTGGTTTTGTTTGTTTGTTTTTTTGAAGTCTTCAGAGGACTGAGAAGATGAGGTAGGAGGGCAGGTTGGACCGTAAGGACCTGTATACGCACATGAAAGAAATTAATCTGAAGATAAAGAGTTACTCTCTTCTTTTGGTCCGTGCTTCTATATACATTCATATGGTTTGTGACTCCAAACAGTGCACCTCCTAAAACTCCATATATCTAGAGAAAGCTTATGAAGTCAATTTTGAATAAGGACTCTGGGACTGTCCTCCCACATGCAGCATCATGTACCAATACTTCAGCAATAACATAGGTGGAAAGGACACATTCTGCAAAGCAGCCAGCTACACCACTTGAATTCTACCCATATGTACATGACAGCTGAATGTTCAAAATCTTCACAGGAAGCCTGTGGCAATAGTCCCATGAGCTAAAGGGTTTTGCAAGCATATCTTGAAATTAAAGCTAGGTAGGTCAATACTCAAAATTGGGAAGAGGTGAGAAAGAGGTTTTTTTCTTCTTTGAAAATCATTCATTTTCTTAGCACCTTCTGTGTGGTGTGCAGTCCACCAGCAGCAGTATCCATGACAAGAGAGGGTGTAGGGGTACAAACCAGAAAATCCATATGGCCAAATAGACTGGATGCCTTCTAATAATACACTTGGATATGGGAGCACAGAGGAGGTTGGTAACTATAGAATATTCAGCACAGAGTTTATCAGTTGTCAAGAAGAGACTTCGCAGGGCAGAAGAGTCATTGAAAATATCAGGGATTCCTTTCGAATATCCCATATCCTCTTTGAGGGGAACCTCTAGGGCACATATCACCCAGCATTGCTTTAAAGGAAAGTAATCAAGAACTTTGTTTCCAGTAATTTTCTCTGGTCCAGGGAATATTTTCCTTCCAGTAAAATTGATGCTGCAGTGAATATTCTTGCTTGGCTAACTAATGCCCCCTCATCCCCTCCTTTTTTTTTCCTTTCGAAAGTGCTGAATAAAACCCACAGTACAGCATCAAAGAAAGCCAGTCCCTGGGGTGTAGAAACTCAAAGTTTCTCAGACCTTAGAAGCATTTTCCAGTGAAAGAAATGAGATTATGGGAACATTTCCCACTACTACTTAGTGACAAATAGTTTGCTGCTTTAAACTAAAAAAACAGAGTAAGGCATACTGACATCTTATGTGCTAGACTGCCATGATGCCAGAAGTGGGTCCTATGACCAGTGGGATCAATTAATCCTCTACCCTAGTTAGTCACCTTGTCTACTCCAACAAGTCCAAGAAGTAAACTGAACTCTTACCTGTGAATCCTTGGGGAGGCCTGCGTTAAAAAACTTAGAGCAGGCACTTACAAAGTATCTATGAATGCTATAAATAGCTTCATATAATATACACATTGAGCATCACCAGAACAGGATAAACAGACAAGCTGGTCTTGTTAAGGAAACAATTGCTGAAGTATTTTAGAAATAGGAATATTCTCAATCACATTATTTTCCTTTGTCCTCCATGTTGCCCCACTGAAGCTAGCAACAGTTCTTTCAAACTACCAGCAAAACCCAATAACCTTGTTGCTGAAACTGTTATTTCTTTCTACTTCAACAGTCACAATTCAGCTGTTCATCTTTCAGTATGTAAAAGAAAAAAAATCCAGATTTTCTATTCCTTCAGCCAATATTCAGGAAGAGTGAGAGGTTTGAAGAATTGCAACAAGTCCATATTACTGTTCTGTAACCTGAAACATGCTTCTGGCTTGTTGAAAGAAAATGGAGATTTCCCATGAGTTCTTGGTCACATTGAAATGCAATTGCATTTATGTTTTGCTATGCTTTGTTTGAAGCCCCATAGCTTCCTTCTTCCTCTGAGACTTTGGTAAGCAGAGGACTGTGAAGACTGCTAAATAACATTCGTCACCTAGGTATGGGATGGAGTCGTAGATTGCAGTTGGAAACCCAAAGAATCACAGGCTCTGTTCTTCCTGGTTTTCCTCTGTTCATTATCTGTGAAAAAGTCAGGTGGAAATTACTGTAGTAATGGTGGTAGAAAGAAGGTAACGGCCAGTCAAGAAACTCACCAGATCAGTCTCTAAAGCTGGCTGTATGTATTAGAGGTTGAACAAAGGAGAAAAGGAAGGAACACAGTTCAGAAGTCCTTTCACATGGACAAACTGTTTGGTTTGTGTGGTGTTTTTTTTCCCCCCAAGGGAAGAAAATTATACATTTGGCTCAAATTCCCAGAAACATGAACAATTACCAAGAAATGTTAGTGCCTACTTGGACAAATTCCTGCTTGGTAGATATCTGCAAAGCTTATACATTTGTTAGATAGTCTTCGTGAAGGAAACTAGGGTGAAACCTCCAGTCACCAAAGCAATCAGACTTTATTTCAGGAATAGAAACCATCTCATTTGCAGTGAGTCATAAACATGCAAACATACCAAACATCCCTACTTACCTAGTCAAAATCAAATGTTCTCTTAGAAGCTTCCTCCAAGCCGTCTGATTCTGCTTTTTGAATAACAGAACTGTGCCTCTGAGACAACCATACTTTAACTTAAAATTTGGAAACAAGGAACTCTTTTCCTGCTCCCCAAAGACTCCTTCGCTTGAATTCTGGGTCACGTAAAATAGTCACTGATGGCACAAATGCCACCAAATGTAATGGATCCAAGTCCTTTTGAATGTAACCATCTCTGTTCTCTTTAATTTAATTTCTTTCTTGGTCTTCTGCATGGGGAAATATTTTACACAGACTGAGACTGACACCATGCTCCAAAACTTAAAGCTAACTCAGCTCTTTGTTCATAGCCTCAGCAAACAGCTGACTAGAAGAAGGAAAAGGAAGGTGGTTAATCAGAAAGGTAAAGTACTGTGATGTACAACATCTCTCTTCCTTAGAGGTTGCCCTTATCACTATTATTTGTCAATCACAGCACAGCCAACGCTAGCTGAAAACCAGCAAAGTTGACTAAATCTTTCCAGGACCAAGACTGTCCCAGGGACTGAGCTGTGAGAACAAACACCATACCTATGCTATCTCTAACTCATTCCAAAATAAAAGCAGATTTTACATACAGAGTCAGGAGAAGGACTGGAGAAGAGCTACAGAAACAGAACATAACGAGCAGAGCAATGCCCAAGGTAAAAACTGATGTTGGTTAAAGTATATAACAAACCAAAAGGGAACTGTTTAAATTATATTTGTGCATTTAGAGGTACAAATGTAGAAAAGGTACCAATTGCCTAAATTTATAAAGCCAGTGAGATATACACATGCAAAGAATTACTTAAAACAAAACATGTAAGAGTACGTGCTTGTTTGGCCATAAGAGTAGACACTGGACTAAAAGAGTGTTATCCACACTTGCTATTCAGCAGATGTTTTTAACCATCCTGCTGGAGAAGGAATCATAAGACTTTAGTAAATCAACTGTGACATTGTATGTTAAAACAAAAAACCTGCTAACTAGCGTTCCAGGAGACAAAGTGTACAGCGTTGTGCTTAGTGGTTACCACGCTTCTTATTTTCTTAATAGCAGAGATGTTGAGAAGAGAGATTAGTATTAGGTTTTTGATGCATTATTGTGGCAGTATGGTTTTGATACCTAACTCATAGCAAACAAAGGTAGAGGTTAAAAAGTTCTCATAATGTTCTTCAAAGACAGTTTCATGGTGATATTATTAGAATTCAGTATGGAAATGGAATTAAGTTAATCTGTGATTTCTCATGGACAGAGATGACAATTCATCAGACTCATAAAATCTTACGAGAGAGAGAGAGATCTGGAGAAATGCAATCATGTTCAACTATACGCTAAGCAGTTAGAAAGAAATACTTACATTGCAGAGTAGGTTACTATGCATCACAAATTTCAGACTCACCACCTTCAAACACTATCCATTTTTGTTGCATTTGGAAGTAAGTCTAAGAGATTAATATTTATCTTCTTTCTACTCTTCCATAGACTGGGAATATATTGGGGGCTAAAGGAGGAATATTTTCTTATCGAGGCTAATTAGAGGCTATTGGTTGACTAAACAGCTAAGAAGCCAAGTTACAGTTCTACAGTTAAGTTTACCTGAAATGCAGGAAAAAAGAAATAAAATTAAAACTGCTCTTAAACCAAATAAACACTACAGAATACAGAAACAAGACTTATGTGAACAATTCTCATGCTTAGCTTAGTAATGAGTGCTTGAAGAAAACTCCCTGAGAGATATTTGAGCTACCAGCATTTAAGCCAAACCTAATACGGCCTTAATGCTTGAGATACTATTTCAGTGCCTGATCCAATTTTAATTAAAATAAGCATAAATATTTCCACTGAGTTTTGGAAACTGGAATTGTTTCATATATGCACTTTTTTGCAGGATAAAACATGAGGAATTTAATATTTGCATGCATACTTACATATATATATTTATGTATTTCAGACAAATATACAGACAAGTCTATGTCTCTATATCTACCTCTCTATCTCTACCTCTACCTCTACCTCTATCTCTATCTCTATCTCTATCTCTATCTCTATCTCTATCTCTATCTATCTCTATCTCTATCTCTGTCTCTGTCTCTGTCTCTGTCATCTCTATCTCTATCTCTAATCTCTCTCCCTCTATCTCTGTATCTCTGTATCTCTAACTCTAACTTTCTCTCATCTAATCTACATGTATTTCTGACCAGAAATTTGTTATGACATGAATAAGGGACATTTCTATCATCTTACTTAAGCAACTAGTTTTGTTCAGTGCAATAATTTGCAGAAGGTCATGTAATCACGGACACAGTGAATTTGACTGCTGTTAGACACACTAGACACACTATGTAGACTATCAATAGCTATAATTTTAAGCACTTAAGCATCTAATGTTCCTTTTAAATAATTTCACTTTTTTTTTAAAGAATTGCTAAGATACTTTCATGTTCTCTTCCGAGAGAAGCATCTGAAAGTCAATTTATCCTTTGCTATTTGCAGAGACTTGTTTAGAGAATTTTAAAGAGATACTTCAGGATGCTTTTCACTGAAAATTGTTCTTTATTAACTTTATATGAATTGATGGTTAAAATGGAAAGCTCATTATTTTTGTAACCTTGGTATCTTTTCTGTAATTGCCTATAGCAATCTGAACAATATCTTATTCTTCCTTACCCTTTGCTTAAAAGTAATTTTTTTTCAACCCGAATATTGTCTGGCGTTACAATGGTCCCTGGATCCCTGTCACTTTCTATCATAAATAATTGTACCATATAGGCCTTTATGTTCACATTACATTAGATATCAGAATTTCAAACAATAATCCAGTTGAGTGGCATATATTTCTCATGAAGATTCTATCTGTGCTCACAAACTGGGTACAGAATTCTCCATCCCCTGGAGTAACCTGATAATCTACCCACTGAGGTTGAGGTATTAGGTTTAAAAGGTAGCGAGGCAAATTAAACTCTTACTGGTTAGGCAACTGGTGGTGTTCATAACTTTAGAAACCCATTCATTTCTCATATAAGTAATTTTGGTGTGCCCATTTATTTTAGTACTGGATCAATCAGGCTTACACTGGCCTTGCTAACCACTGAGACAATACTGCTTCAGTTCATGTACAGATGGCTACAGTTGCAGCCACATAATTATTTTTTTTTTAATATTGCAGCTGGCTTTAACACTGAAGCTAGCATGCTTTTCACAAATACTTCTTACTGCATGCATTTGAAAACAAAACCTCAGAAAATGTTAATATGTTAAGTATTTAAAAAAGAATAATATAAAATGCATGTAGATAATTATAATTCATATTGTAGAGAAATATGTCTGCAGCAAGTTGTTGTCTGACATTAAGAAACTCCCCCATTGGAATAATCTTCCATTATGCAAATGATAATAATGATAATATGATAATATGATAACCGATATATAAAAGTCTTATCCTATGCTTCACAAAATGGTCAAAAATGTTAACTTTATTAAGTACAAAACATATTTAAATGTTTATGTTTAGGGGGAAAAAAAAAAGTAGTTACATACCAAAGCTGAGATGATAGTCTCTCTTGTATAATTTTCAACAGAAACAGGACAAGCCCCCTGAAAGTAACATGCTAATCACATACTAAACACCTTTCAAGAAAATGTACCTTAAGATATATAACCTGATAAGTGAGAAACCAACATTAATAAAAGATTTTTGAAAGGATGTAACATTTTGTGGACTTAATTGAATACGGAATTGTCATCACTGTATTTCATTCTTAAATCAGGGGATCAATTTTTTAACTTGACCGTACCTGAATTGTACATCTTTTACATGGAGCGCTGAATGTATTTGTAACTAAACTCAACATGTGACTTCAATCAGGAAAAAAAAATAAAATCATTGGAAGGTACCATTTTAATGCAACTGTGTATTGGAACATTCATTATGCTAGTGATGGTAAACTCAAAGTGTTTTCCATTTGACAATCTCCACCCTCGTTCATTCTCCCTGAAATCCTTACCAGGGGGCAAAACACATACGACTCTGTGTGAAGAAAATAAAAGTAATCGTTCTGCCTAAGACCAACTGCCATACCATAAATGAATTTTAAACATTTGCACCTCCCAGTTCTGTTCTGCCAAACTAATTTTCTTAAATTCTTCCAAGCAGGGTGTATTGCATGTTTGATTTGCAAGAACACAACCTGACGTGACCTAGAGACAATGTGAAGTTGTGCTCACCCAGGTCCATCCACAGCAGGGGTTGACTGAAGACCTTTCTGAAATCCAGAAGTTTTAACCTAAATCCCAAAGGCCTCTGAGTTACAGTGGAGCCTCCTCTCCCGATGCAGTGAGTAAGCAGTCTGTGCTAGTCCTGCACCCAGCCTAGAATATATCTTCCCCTGTTTAACTTCCCTGCAAAAAGAAGGATCAAAATTTCACACCCATCTGCTGTACCCACTTGTGTAACAGGAAAATAGGTGGCTTTCTAGCAGCGGCTCTCCTTTCTGTGTTAAGATGTACAATACGAGTAGCCCACAGAGTGAGAAACCAAACCCCACAGTTCCTGATCTCTCTACCTTCTCTCAGGTGGCTACAAGGGGCAAACTACAGCCTGAGTCCAAATAAAAACACCGGGAGGCCTGCGTGGGTGGACAAGGAGCTCCTGGACAAAGTCAGACAAGGGGAAGCCTACAGAGGGTGGAAGCGAGGGCAGGCAGCCTGGGAGCAATACAGGGATACTGTCTGTGCAGCCAGGGATCAGCTTGGGAAAGCCAAAGCCCTGACAGAATTAAATCTGACCAGGGATGTTAAAGGCAACAAGAAGAGTTTCTATAAACATGTAAGCGATAAAAGGAAGATGAGGGAAAATGTGGGTCCCCTCCAAAATCGAATGGGTGACGTGGTCACCCAGGATATGGAGAGGGCTGAGGTGCTCAATGACTTTTTTGCCTCAGTGTTCCCTGGCAAGGGCTCTAGCCACACTGGCCAAGTCACAGCAGGCGAATGCAGGGGCTGGGGGAAGGAAGAACCCTCCAGTGCAGGAGAAGATCAGGTCTGAGAATATCTAAGGAACCTGAACCTGAAGGTGCACAAGTACCTGATTTCACCAGTAATGAATGTGAGGTTTGGCTTTTTTTCTCTCTCACTGAATTCACGAATTTTTGCCCCTTCTCTGACGTATTTTCTACACACTCCTGTGCATATCATTTCTATAGACTATCAGGGACTAGAAGTCTTAAATTCTGTTCATTCTACAGTGACTTTTGCAAAGAGTTTCTTGAGAGTTTATATTAAGGATGCAGTGATAAAATGCACTTTAACAATAAATATCAAACATATTTGTGAATATGGCATCTCTTTTGACGTATGTATGAATGTATGGTACATTTTCAAGAAAAAAATTAGATACAGTGTAACAGCAAGAATTAACAAATATAGTCCAGTTTTAATCTGATTCCATACTACTAAAAAGACTGTGATAAACACAAATAAAAATAGCAGAAAACATAAAAAAATCCAACCAGAAAGATATAAATAGATATGTTGATAATTTGCATTTCTTTAATATATATATTTGTGTCATAAATACATAATTCTACATAAGTACCGTAAGTGGTATAGAAGAAGGTTAACATACTGCATCCAATATTCTCCAGCACAACATCAAAATAGCCAGTTACAAAAAAGTGTACTTTTTAATGTCTTTTTCAGGCCTCGGAGAAAATAATTAAACAAACACTATCCATCAGCAAAATTAGAACAAATAATAAGTTAGTGTTCAGTAATCTGTGGGACATATATACATTGAAATACCATTAATATATTACATTAAATGTATGAGTAAAGTAACAGACCTTATGCAGCAGAAAAATCTGTGAGGAGTGGAATACACACTTGGAATTTTAAATATCATCCTTTTCCTGTCTGTAAATTTACTGTAACTTTAGTCACAGAGTGCTGATATTTTATCTAATCAATTGAAATTGCTACTTAATTTCTCAAGGTCCAGTTCATGAGATAATCTGAACAGCTGTAAAAATTTTCTTCTTTCTTTACAGAGCATGGTATTACACTGCAGAAACAGATCTTTCAAATGAAGAGAAGCAAAAAAACTCAAAAAGATGAAAATTATTGTATCAGGTGATAATAATTTTTCTTACATAAGAATACGTAATTTGGATGGTTTAGATTATTTCCCCTTGAATTTGTGAGGAAAGAGTGATAAGCGGCAATGAATAGTGTCTTCTGCCTCAAAATCACCACAGGATTCAGCTCCTTTCGGTAATAACTAAACGACAGCTCTGACTCGTGGTCAAGTTTGGTCCTATGACTCAAATCATTGATATACATGAAGACTTTAAAGTTAAAAAACTCCTCCTGTATCTTAAAACAGATCTTCACAAAAAACGTTTTACATTACCTAGCACCTTTCACAGCAACTATACCAGAATGGACAAAGTTATCAGAAATCTTGGAGTTCCATGCCCTATTTGTGTCTGGTTACAAACCCTGAACTTTATGGGCATTTTAGTTACAAACAGTAAATTAAGAAAGGTGTAAAGGAAAACTTAAATGGATTTAATTGTTACGAACAATGAAGGAGAACTGACATTGGAAGTACTAACTAAACAGATTTACATTCAATGTTCTCCTGATATTTTTTCAGGCACCTCATTCACTGGGCCACACAGTCTTTGATGATTTAATAAGACATATGAAGATATTTTGGCCACAAGAGGGCTCACATATAGTTATTTTTTTTATAAATATGAGTATAATAAAATTATAACAATGCACAGGCTAAATTCAAAGCTGCCCAGATAGTCATGCTGTCATGAAAATATAATTTGTTTGGTTCTTTAATAAATATCAGAGAAAAACAAAGCAAAAATAAGGATGTTCCTATAGGCTATTTAGATCTCACCATTAACTGGCTTTTCATCAAAATAAACCTGTTTCCTTGATGTTACAACAATTAGCTATGTATAAAACGTCAAATGAATCTGTTATTTAAGCAAGTAATTTTAATGGTCTCTGTTAAAAAAAATCCTCCAGTACTTATCTGTTCAGGTAACACAGTGTATACTCATTAAAGTAAACCTGGTAAGAATAATAGAACTTTATTTTTCTACAGAGACTTGCATTATTACTAAAACCACTGATAATACTGTCATTATATTATCAACGTAGCCTATTCTCACCATTTTCAGATGAGAAGATAAGTCGGGGCCTAGTTCAATGAATACTGAACTTAATGGAGAAACTGTCCATTGACCATAGAGATACTGTATCAAACTAAACAAGCATGAAGTACAATACAGAGAGTTTGCTGTGCAGCGGGTGAACCTCCATTACAGGTCACCATTTGTAGGACAGGAGCTACTGTATTTCCACAGCTTTGATTGGTAGTGTGGAGATTAAAAAATATGGGAAACCAACTGTCTGAAATACAGTAGAATGTGCAGTTGGTGGGAAATTTTGTTCTTTAAATTTTGGTATCAGTCCAGGTGGATTTGAAGTAAACTTGAAATTCGGAAAAAAAAATCTTGGAAAAAATGGATGTTTGCAAGATTAACTATATTCCATCAGGACTCCATAAATTCAGAATTAAAGTTTGTCTGATTCTTTCCTACAACAGTAGCAAAGATACCACCAAGAACCTATTAAAGTCATTTGGCATCTGCTGGAGCTCTCCTGTTCTGCCATTCCAGGCAACACTCACATACAAACTACCTTGATACGGTTTCCACATCTTGTCCCAGAGCTTTCAGACTCCAGCTCCTAGGTTCACTGCAGGGACTTTGGAAGCTCTAACAACCCAAGATGACCAAGATTTTCCACGCTATTTGCACACTGTTGGGTTCAATCTTAGTAAATCCTGCGTGCTTCATCAAACAATAGATGCTTAGTGCTGTGCATAAGATACGCACTATTAAAATATTTTGCTGCAGGGAGAAAATCATAGATCTAAGATGTGCTGCACAACTTCATGTTTACACTGATCAGTAGTAGTGACCTCCAGAATGTACTGGTCGCATTCATACTGGCCCAGGTTGGGTCCCTTGGGGCACATGTGTGGATTTTAGGTACTTTTAGTCTGCAGTTCTCTACCCAAAATAGCCCTGTGCTATGTCATGGCCTATGAGAGATGTTTTTGTAGCATGGTGCCAAACACCTATGTTGCATGTTCTGAGATGGGGTCTGATGTTATGTGGGCATGCCACCTCCTTTGTACTGCCTATAGGGGAAAAAAATAGCACCAGAACTGCTCTAGGGTTTTGGCTTGAGGAACTCGTTGCTCTGTTCCAGAAAAGAATAAGAATGAAGCAACAGAGACACACTGAGGCTGACAGAGAACCAAGACCCCAGGACAGATGTATCTACACCACTACAAAGTATTTGTCGGTATTGATGCAGTCCTAGCTCATCTAGCTGTCCAAGTGCTACTTGCCCAAGAAACAGCAGTAAGGCTTTTTCAACAGACAACATTTATACTAGGACCTACTTTAGACCAAGGGAGTTCATAACGTTTCCAAGGTTTTCAATCTCAGTCACAGCTTCATGTCAAATCAGAAAGCTGAGTCCCAAGTAGTGGTGCCCGAGCTGTCTGACCTAGAAGCACTACAGTTCTCAGCCGGTCTCTATGACTCAGCAGAGCTCGGTGGGAGCCTCTGTGTTCTTTTGCTGGATGTTCATTACATTTGACAATTAGAAGGATTTTGTGGGTTTTGACAGTTAGCATTTTTCAGCCAAAATGTTTCGGAATATAGAGAAAGAAGATGAAAATTCTAGAGAGGATGGATAGAGCAGAGGAGAAAACTGGCTGAGGAAAAAAGTGTGCATAAAGGAGAGCTGTGGTCACATGAAAATCAGAAGAAAGCACTGTGATTCTGGGATAGAGAACGTGTAGTGCCAGAAAATGGTGAAATATGAAACAAGGGAGATGGACAAGAATTCAAGGGAGGAAGGACATTAGGAAAGAAGACAAAGAAAAACAAATAGGCTAAAAATAGTATTAACTGCTTAAAATCTCATTCAAGACTGCCACAAGAAAGGCACTAAAGAAAAAATGTAGTCTAACACATATAGAATAAATTCTCTTTTTAAGAACTCTGAGCACTATTAATACAATCATACAAAATTACCTGTCTGAAGTATTTATCATTGTTATGAGCAGGTTAACAGTATATTATTCAGTCTATTAATATTTAATCCCAGTCTTTTAAACCTAGCTATTGCATCCTCAAATGCTAATGGCTAGGTAACAGAATAATGTATATAACTACCTTAATTTTCACAAAGATAATTTGCAAAATCTATAGGCTTGAAGTATTTCATCAATGCAATCAGTGCAGTAATACTAAACCTGTTTTGTAGAATCTGGAATTTCTTTTTCCATATTGTATTACTTTGCTCAGCTTCCTTTCTAATTCAGCAAGGCCAAGTGCAACGTCCTACACGTGGGTTGGCACAACCCCAAGCACAGCTACAGGCTGGGCAGAGAATGGGTCGAGAGCAGCCATGAGGAGAAGGACTTGGGGATGCTGGTTGATGAAAAACTCAACAAGAGCTGTCAGTGTGCACTGGCAGCCCAGAAAGCCAACCGTGTCCTGGGCTCCATCCAAAACCAGTGTGGCCAGCAGGTTGAGGGAGGGGATTCTGCCCCTCTACTCCGCTCTTATAAGACCCCACCTGGAGTACTGTGTCCAGCTCTGGGGTACCCAGGACAGGAAAGACATAGAGCTGCTGGAGCGAGTCCAGAGGAGGGCCACAAAGCTGATCAGAGTGCTGGAGCACCTCTCCTACGAGGACAGGCTGAGGGAGCTGGGGTTGTTCAGCCTGGAGAAGAGAAGGCTCCAGGGAGATCTAATCATGGCCTTCCAATACCTAAAGGGGACCTACAGGAAAGCTGNCTCTGCCCATGGCAGGGGGGTTGGAACTAGATGACCTTTAACGTTCCCTTCCAACCCAAACCATTCTATGATTCTGTGATAGAAAACAAAAATGTAAAGAGAAATCGTTAAACAAACACAGAGGCTTCTTAAATGTCTTCAAAGCACATGTTAAACATTTTGGCCACTACCTTTCTGTGGTTTGCCTTACATGACCTTTATGTTTCTTCAGTTTCAGCAGTCAGGGTTCTTTCAGCAGCTTGCTGCTCAGATACTACATATGTTACCTGAAAGTAAGTAAGCCAGTGTTTATTTTCTTCACCAACCATACAAAACAAATACAAAGTTTTGCTCATATGCAGTGCTGTTCTTGGGACAAGTTTTCCTGTTTGAGGCTGTTAGATACTTCCAGTACCCTGTTAAAAATTGAAAGGTTTTGTAACCTAAGCCAGTAGGTCAAAGTCGGCTCATTTTTTTTTTTTCTTTGTTTCTAAGGATTGTGGCAGTTAGGCAACATTTTGGCAACTATAATAAAAACAATACTGTTGATAATTAAGTGTAATCTTCTATACATGTGTGTCTGAACCTCATCTTATTGCTATTAATGGTAAAATTGCCATTGCCTTAAGTGGATGGGGACTCAAGACCTATCATTATAGATTCCCCATGGAAAAAAAAAGTATATGGTCAACCGATTAGAACAAAGAATTGAACTCCTGACTCAGACTTAACTCTGATTTTCATGATTATATCTATATTTGGGGTTCAGGAATGCTTCCTAGTCTTTGCTTTTGTGTGGATGCCCTGACCCAAATCAGTCCCATGTCAAGTGTCAGAGCTAGGAAAATCGGGGTACACAGCCTAGAAGGGAGTTGTGGCACATTTCCAGTCTGGCTGACTGGATGGAAGTACCTACGCAGGTTCTCACAGAGCATCCATGCCATACAGCCTGGACACAGCCTGTGTGACTTTGGATCTTTACTCTCTTTCTGGTTCATATTTGTCTCAGAGAAATGTCATGAGAAATTCTGTAAGGTCCTGGGGTAAAGCTGCTACAAAAATGTCTACTAGTATCATTACTTCAGCAGCTAAAAGGTTAAAGAGACAGTAGTTCTGTGACATTCATAGACTTTAAAATAATGTCATTGTATAAGTATATATATATATATAAAATATATACCTAGAAGTATTAGCTTGCAATAATTAAAGGTCACCTTTTCAGTAAGCTTTTTCTTTTAAGATATTTCTGTTTCATAAGATATTCCTTTTCCAATTCTCTTTTCCCCTCTGGAATTATTGTTTCAGTTTCACTTTGCATTGGCAGGTTGGTAATTATAACTTTTTGGCAGGTTGGTAATTATAACTTTTTCTTCTATTTGCAGTGTTGAAAACTGACAAATAAAGTCTAATGTGCACATAAACCTGCTTTAGTTTCCTGTAACTCTTTTATGATTCAGGAAAAGAGAAAACCATTGACCAGGCATGCCATATCAGAAATCTGAAAGAAACTAAGCAATCAAGTCTTCCATTCTCTCTCAGCAGGGTGTCATATATATTACTTTTCCAACTGTAAATTATATTCTACACAGCACAGAGCAAATCTGAAGAAACACAAAGACGAGGCGTTTGTTCAGTCATGTCCCCAGCCATCTCCTCCTGCTTCTTCACACCTCACATAAATACAGATTTCTTCCCTCAAGAGACGTTTCATCCCTGTTGTACTTCCACAGGTCTCCACACAGACACACTGGACATGAATCTGGTAAATCAAATACATTACCCGCCCGTCTGTTTGAACAGAACTACCAAGCTTTCGGTAGTGCTTTGTATTAAACCCTAGGCCTGTCCAGATCAACTCCTCATTTTGTTTTTTCAGCTGCAGATACATTCCACTTTCTCTCGCAAACACACTTTGGTAGCTATGTGGCTAGTTCAGAGGAGTAAACACCCGAGTTAAAGAACAGATAGTATTGCAGATACACTACAGTATCAGGCCTTTTTAAATAAAGTAATTTTATCTACATGCTACAAAAGCTGCAAGTGAAATGACCTGTAAATATTAGTTATTACTAAATGACTGCAAAACCAATTGCATGGTCAAATTCTCTTTTCACGCATGAATTCTATACTGGTGTAGCACCCTAGATTTTGGTGGCAACATGGCTGGATAAATTGAGAGTTTATAAAAGCAGATTCAGGCCCATTGCAGCTGTGCACAAAATGGGCTCGATCTCAAGCTGTGGAATAATGGTGCAAAGCAGCTCTAAAGCCCCAAGATTTGATTCCCAGCTGCTTGAAGTATAAGCATAACAGGACTTCTGTAACCCGTAATGATACCTTCACTGACTGCTGGGATGCGGCAGTGTAGAAAAGATCACAGCTAAAGACTTGGGACAACCTGAAGATCCCCAGCTCTTGGAACGGTCCCCTGACAAAGCAGTGGCACTTCCGAACTCCAGTTCAGTATGGCAGTCAGAAAGAAATGAATGACAGTTGCACTTGTGCTTCCTGTAACATTTTCTGTGAAAAATGGTAAAAAACCCCACTTTAAAACTGATGCTAACAGCAGCTACTTTCCAGGCTTCAATCAGTTCAATTTTAAACACATAAATTCCTTCCGTTATCTTTTTCCAGCTCACTCCCTTTCCTCGCTGCAGACCATCACCATGTTTCTCATTAGGTCACTTCAGCCCCTTCTGTGCTTTGATATTCTTTTTCCTTTTTCCTTTTTCCCCTTCCCTTCCCTTCCCTTCCCTTCCCTTCCCTTCCCTTCCC
>VWZZ01007549.1:15457-50196 GCA_013399095.1 Psophia crepitans
CTGCATGTCTAGCCCTCCCCAGAGGAGATAGTTGAGAATATTTCTTAGACTGAGTCTATGGTTTTCTCTCTGAATCTTGGCATTTCTTTACAAATTACCATTACCTTTATTTTTCCTGCATAATTTATCTCCCTAGTGCAGAGTCTGAGCCATCCTGAACAAGTAGGTAGTCACCTTACCCTGTGCTGCTGCAGTTAATGCTGTGTTATGCTGGATACAGAGAAGTTCAGAACAACAGACCACAAAGATTTCCTGTAATCATGTCACTACCACACTAACCAGCCTCAAGAATATAAAGGAAACTCAATTTGTTAGCTCTATAGCTTTAAATAATCCTGAAGAGAAAAATGTTGGGAAGAGATTGCATGTTACTGATTTTGTTGGTCTCTAATCAGGCAAAAGAGGAGGCTTTCTGGGGAGTAAACGTCTTTCCACAAATCCATCCAGGATTTGAGAAGGTGATCTTTTACTGAGTTTTCCTGAAGTTTTACAACACGTTTAAATTATTGCCAGATACCTAACACTCTTTGGCCCAGGGCCAATACTTAACAAGCACTAAAAGCAGTCCACTCCAAATTTTCCTCTCCTCTCCTCTCCTCTCCTCTCCCTAGTTTCTATTTACTCCTCTGAAATCTCTGTCATCACATGTTTCTCAAAACTATGCTCTTCCTGGCTGAAAAGAAGAGCAAACCACTTTTTAGATGTGGAAAGCATCCATAAGCTGGGTTAAAATTCAACTTTTGAAGACAAGTGAAGACTACTGCCCCTTTTCAAGAGCATCTCCACCTGATTGAAGTGTATTACTTTGATCAGAAAAGTCTTTGCTATTTAAACTCTATTTCATATCCTTCAGCTTTAAAACCGCAGGCAAGCCTAATTAACATTTTATTCAGATTTATATATAAGATTGATCAGGATCACTAAACACTAATGCAACAACCATTAGTGCATCAATGCATTGAAATTTTTGCTTTTCAGAATGGAAATGCATAGTTCTAAGTCTTTATTACTGTCATTCATTCAACTCACTGCAGAATGACGGACTAAATTTTATATCCTCTTTAAGCTGACTGAAGTTAATGAAACAAATTTCTGCCCCCTATTGATCTATCCAATAAAACCCGGGTGAAGGACTAAGAAACTATTGCTTTCTTCCTTCCATTCAATTTAAGGTCTCATGTGCCTTATTATTTTTTTTTTTTACACTGATGTTGTTCAGAGTAAGACACCAGGGCACCCATAACCATCAGCCTACTGAATATTCTTCACTGTGAGCTCCAGCTCTCAACAACCACCCTTGGTACATATGCATGGTCTTTGGACTGCCTCAACACATGACCATCTGTCATGATTGCATGGTGCCTCTCCACAACTGGGTCGGATCCTTGCCCGAGGGCATTAGGTTCCAGACAATGCTGGTTTAGATGAACAGTTTGGTTAACACTACAAGGGCCATCTGTTCTACAGGAAATCCTTTCTCTGTGTCATTAATGAAGTGTTCCCAGCACATAACTATATATTTGTCTCCGTATATAAGCTTTTATGTAATAGGAATTATGAGGGTGTGTTGTTTGCAAATGAATAGTTTGTGAAAAATACTACATTTCATTAAATAAGTTTGCTCAATGCACCTCAGTACAGATGAAAACTAACCACATATTTGGCAGAGGAAGTTATCGCCTAGCTAGCATGTCAGCATGGTTACACCACCTCAGTACCTCAGGCAATGTAAAAAACTGAACCTCGATCTAAACCTTGCAAATAAAGTCTATTGCCTCCTAGAAATCAAAATATGAATCCTATTGGACAGGATTCCAAAATCTAACTTTGATAAGGCAGTTGAGCCCCTTTGTAGTGTCAATTAGGATGTTGCATATTAGCATGGTTATTATAAGAACTATATTTTGGGGAAGACCTTTCCTATATTTCAGATATGTAATTAAGTACATAAATAACTTTTAGCAAAATAAGCATGGCCAGAATTGAATAAGGTTTTCATGTTCACTAAGCTTTTCATCCATTGTTCAAACACACTGATCTTTCAGACGCTGGAACTGTAACTTACTGAGTAGGGAAGAGCATTCTACTACTAGTCTTTTGGTAACATCTCCCCCTCCTCCCAGTCTCATTTTCATCTTGAAAGGTGAAAGTTTGACATACAGCACGTCTTACTCATCTCAGTACAAAAAGCTACTTATAGCTATACAGCTAAATTACTAACTACCACATTGGATTTCACCCTATACAAGACTCCTAATTGCCTAAAAGACTCTAAAATTAATCACTGTTGGCTGAAAAGCCATGGAGGCCTGGAGATGGATGAAGATACAATGGGTTTATAGGCTTGCTCAGAGGCCTTGATGGATTTTCACCTTATGCCTAATGTTGTAACTATCAACCACAGTGACCTGACTGAGAATCTTCCATTTTGGAGACGTTCAGGAACACTCTTTTCTCTTTCGGAAATCCTGAAATTATAATTACTTGAGACATTAAAAAAAAAAAAAAAGATCTATAACCTTAAGATTTATGTGCAAGCCAAAGGTTACCATCCTCTTTTCTGGATATAGTTATAGCTTCCACTCCTTGCAACACAAGTAGCATCAAAATGTTTCATGGTCTGTTGAGATCATATAGAAAATTCATCCCTTTTAGTCTACTTCAGTTCAGAAACATTTGGCAAACCTGAATGAGCCTCGACAGTACTAAAAGGACAGATTTAAAGCCTAAAAAATATTTTCCCCATCAATTTTGCTGATATTTTAAGGTTTTACAATAACAAGGAGTAAATCTTGGAGAATATAAATAGTAAGGAAGAAAATAATTCAGTCTGTACTAAATATTAGGAATCAATAGAGGAATTTAGGGACGTTAGAAAACAATGAAACCAAGAAATGGAGCTACAAATAGGAGACATGAAGCTATGCAACAGATTTCAGGTGAACTGTGGCAATTGTTCTATCATCTGTGACACTCTGCTCCACTATTATACCCTTTCCATCATGATACTAGTTGGATATGAATTATTTGTTCTAAATTAAGAAAACAATGAAAAACATTTAATAAGAAGAACCTCCCCTAGCTAGAAATAAAAATGGGGCTAGCTAGAATGATCTATTGTTGGATTCAATGATCTTAAAGGTCTTTTCCAGTCTAAATGATTTTATGATCCAAACACACTTTTTTATCTCTGGAATTAGTGTTTATCTGTAATAAACACTAATTCTTCTTGCATATACATCTTTTTTTATCGACAGTGCAGTATGTAGTCATCACCTGAAACAGAGTATAAACAGATATCCTATTATTCTCAAAATCCTCCAAATGGATCTTCCAGTGTAAATAAAATCCCTATCTAGATACATAAAAATTTCTAGAGGTGAATGCAGGTGTCCCCTGGTCTATCTACAAAATGAAATTATACAACTAAATCTGCTACAGTACAAACACTGAGCAAATTACCAGCTAACACTGTATGTGTACTTAATAGTAATTGAATAGCAATTGAAAAGTAATTGAACTTTATTGAATGTGTTATTGTGTGTTCCTTCAAACCCAGATTCAAAAATTTAAAAAAACTATACAGCAGAACCTTACCAATATAATTTAGTGTTTTATTCATTAACAGCAGATAGTATCTTGAAAGCACTCCAGGTTGTGCCCAAGTCTACATGGTTTCTGAGAGGCACCATCCTCCCAGGGCGGTAGAGCTATGGGTAGGATGTCAGGTTAGACCTGGACATCCCCACATTCCCCTTGTGATGGCCAGTGAGGAGTGGTCACGTATAGGCACTGATCCACTTGTTTAAGAGACTTAAGGGAATAAATGTGCTTTGCTCTTTTTAGAAGGGTGCGTTGGAGGAGGAGAACTCATGTACTGTCTTGCAGGATCAATACAGTATTGACCAATATCAATACAAAACCATACAGCTCTGATAAACAAATTTTTCATTCATGAGGTTAAAATCCTATTCTCTCTGATGCGTTTTAAATTGCAATAGCAGTTATGAAGGTTGTAGGCACCAGAAAGAACACCAGTATGGGTATTAGTGAAAACATAACGGAGGTATGGTTATTATGGATCGGATATTCTTAGAAATTCAGCTAGCAGGAAAAAAGATTGTGAATCAGCAGCAGTAAATTTGTCAAAAAACATTATACAGCCAAGGATGATGACAGATGGAACAGAAGAATCAGGTATTAAAGGAACACAGAAAAATATTAGCAGTATTTCAAACTCCTCAAAACACTTCTCACAAGAGGCCAGGTCATTCTAGAATAGAATAGAATAGAATAGAATAGAATAGAATAGAATAGAATAGAATAGAATAGAATAGAATAGAATCATTAAGGTTGGAAGAGACCTCAAGGATCACCTAGTCCAACCGACCCCCCCCCCACCTATTGACCACTAAACCATGTGCTTCAGTGCCGCATCTAACCTTTCTTTAAACACCTGCAGGGACGGTGACTCCACCACCTCCCTGGGCAACCTGTTCCAATGCCCGACCACCCTTTCAGAGAAGAAATTTCTCCTAATCTCCAACCTGAACCTCCCCTGGCACAACTTGCAGCCGTTCCCCCTAGTCCTGTTGCTAGTTATCTGCGAGAAGAGGCTGACCCCCAGCTCACCACAACTCCCTTTCAGGTAGTTGTAGAGGGCAACAAGGTCTCCCCTGAGCCTCCTCTTCTCCAGACTAAACAAGCCCAGTTCCTTCAGCCGCTCCTCATAAGATCTGTGCTCCAGCCCCTTCGCCAATTTCGTTGTGAAACCATATAATCAAATGCTCCTTTGGCTCCTTAGGTGTATTCAGACAGGTACGGACTTGGTCCATAGGTAGTGGATTTTTGACACATTTATAACAGTAGAAATCACAAAATACTAAAAGACGCACAAGGAAACTACATTTGCAGCTGCAAAATTTATACCTTACAGAATACTGGAAAAATGGACATTTTTATTCTATCAATTTGTACTAGAATAAAAAAATGAGATCTAAAGAACTATTAATGCACAAATGTTAAGTGCTGTTTTTTTATATAAGCTGGATTTTCAACTTTTCAATTTCATATCTTTCCCTCCCTGCGACTGGCCACATTACCTTGAGCCTAAAGCTCCGCACTTTTCAAACAGACCAGCCCAACACTGGGAAAGGTTTGCTGGAAAAACTAACAGCCCTTCAGTAAGAGTCTAGGCATGCAGAAACACTTGAATACGGGTTTTTTGAGTACAAAAATGAGGTAACTATTGCCTACAGCTCTTTATCCCCTTCATCCCTCAACATCACAGCTATTCTCACAGTATCTAAGCATCTTTTTCGGCTTTAAACAGAAAACCTCTGTTCTGCTTAAATGGACAGAAAAAGGTTTTGGACATAGTGTGAAGGCTGATTTTTTGTCAAAATTTTACATTGTTGCTACTAAGATTGAAATTTTATGTTACTGCTGATATGATTTCACTATATGATTAAAGCATTAGGGCAATAGACATCTGGGGAAGTGTCAGAGCAGTACTTAAATGATACTGTATCCATTAAAAATGAGTGTAAATGAAATTCTTCAATAAAAGATACTCCTCTATGCCTATAACACTTTGAGCCATACGTCTAAGTAACAGATAATCCCCAACAGTATGCCAATTTTTGTTTTAATACAAACAACACACGTATTTCAACTAACCTAGAAGTGCTCCAGTTCAGTTTATCTCAGCATATGGCATGTTCTCACCACATGCTGTAGATTTCCAAATCTAACTATGATTAATAGGATATGTCAAATAACTGTTGAAGGAAATCTAGCTTCAAAAACTAAGGCTAATACATTGACTTAGATATTAACTTCCAAACATTGAAATTTTTTTTTCTGTTATTTGAAGTTTAAGGAAGATCAGGGATATCAACAATCAAATAAAGGCATTGTGAAACCGAAATTCAATCTAACTGTAAGAATAAGACAATAACAAAAATCCTTTGTGCTTATAATGGCTCACTGTATTTATTCTGTAATATAAAACTATTCTGCAAAAGTTGAAGAGTGTCCATATATATATATATACACATTTTCCAAGCAATTATTTGTCTAAAATATTTAAAATACAATCTATAGCAAAAGAAAAATCCAAACACTTTAACTTTCCTCACACCTTTTGTACATGACAGGATGTAGTAGTAGCTACAGATGACAATTTACATTTTTATTTCATTATGGTCACATTCGGAAACCTCATAGTAGAATGAGTTTTTAAATAGTTCAGATAACTAATGGAAGTTGGTTATAAATTTGCCAGTGCTAATCATTCTTACAAAGGAGGAAAGAGCAATTTTTAAAGGAAAACCTTCAAATCCTACTTAAATGTTAGAATATTTTTCCTTATTACTCTGACATGTTTTTCTGCTTAAAGGATTCAAAAGTTGGCAAGTGTGCAGAAGGACTAAAAAGAGTAAGTCTTTGGAAAGAGGATGACTTACATAAAGCCGATCACACTTGAGCGAGTTCAGAGAAGGGCCATAAAGATGGTCAGAGGGCTGGGACACCTCTCTTGTGAAGACAGGCTGAGAGAGCTGGGTTTGTACAGTCTAGAGAAGAGAAGGCTCCAGGGAGACAACTGAGCAGCCTTCCAGGAGGGGAAGGGATCTATGAAAAAGCTGGAGAGGAACTATTTACAAGGGCATGTAGTGATAGGACAAGGGGTAATGACCTCAAACTAAAAGAGGGGACATTTAGATTAGATCTGAGGAAGAAATTCTTTACAGTGAGCATGGTGAGGCACTGACTCAGGTTGCCCAGAGAAGCTGTGGAGGCCCCATCCCTGGAAGTGTTCAAGGCCAGGTTGGATGGGGCTTTGGGCAACCTGATCTAGTGGAGGGTGTCCCTGCCCATGGCAGGGGGGTTGGAACTAGATGATCTTTAAGGTCCTTTCCAAACAAACCCTTCTGTGTTTCTATGAAATGAAAGTGGTTTTGATCATTCAGCATGAAAAAATGAAAGCATAAATGCAGAATTACTCCCTAAACATCAAGAATAACACAAAGACATATGATTTTTTTTTATCAAAAAAGTTATGCCACTGCCACTTGAATCTCCTCCCATGATATTTCAAGTGAAACTAGAATTTCATGAAGGACAAATGAATTGCTTAAATGAACTATTTTGTGGAGTTAGTACATTTACTTGACCATGGGCATATTTTAAAGTGTCTGGGAGATAGATGTCTACAGGCTTTTGAAAATTACACTAAACATTAAAGCCATTAAAAAAAATCTAGTTATGTACATATTTGCAGACTCTTCTATATCCCAAGAACATTTCTTGTCTTGCAATAATCTTTACTTTCTTCTCAGAAGAGTGCAGTGGTTTCTTAACAACCTGAAACAGCCCTTGAGTACTGACAACTGCGGTGCAGTAAGACCATTTTATATGTGTGCCTTCACCAAGGCACATAGCATGGGTAACAAACAGGAGGAGAGAGAAGCCATTGTGCAGCAGGAAAACTGCAATATAGTTGTCATCATGGAAACACGATGGTATGACTTGGACAACTGGAGTGCTGCAGTGGATGACTATAAACTCTTTGGGAGGGCTAGCCAAGAAAGGAGAGGCAGTGGGGTAGTCCTGTGTGTTAGGGAGTGTTTTGATTGTCTAGAGCTTGACAATGGTCACAAGAGGATTGAGTGTTTCTGGGTAAAGAACGGGGGGAAGACCGACAAGGCAAGTATCATGGTGGGATGCTGTTATAGATCACCCAGCCAGGATGAAGAGGCAGAGGAAATATTCTATAAGCAGCTGGGAGAAGTCTCACAATCGCTAGCCCTTGTTCTCGTGGGGGACTTCAACTTAACAGGTGTCTGCTGGAAATACAATACAGCAGAGAGGAAATGGTCTAGGAGGTTCCTGGAGTGTGTGAAAGAGATCTTCCTGACACAACTGATCAGGGAACACCTAGGGAAGGCGCCTGCTGGACCTGTTGTTTGTGAACAGAGAAGGACTTGTGGGTGATGTGACAGCTGGAGCCCATCTTGGGCATAGCAATCATGGAATGATATTTTTCAGTTCTTGAAGTAGTAAGGAGGAGGGTCAGCAGAAGTGCTACCTTGGACATCTGGAGGGTAGATTTTGGCCTGTTTAGGAGACTGGTTGACAGAGTCCCTTGGAAGGCAGTCCTGAGGGGCAAAGGAGTCCAGGAAGTCTGGACATTCTTCAAGAAGGAAATCTTAAAGGCACAGTAGCAGGCCATCGCCATGTGTCGAAAGATGAGATTGTGGGGAAGAAGTATGGTCTGGCTGAACAGAGAGCTTTGGCTGGAACTTGGGGAAAAAAAGGAGTCTATGACCTTTGGAAGAAGGAGCAGGCAAGTCAGGAGGCCTACGAGGATGTCATGATATTATGCAGGGAGAAAATTAGAAGGGCCAAAGGCCAATGAGAACTTAATCTGGCTACTGCCCTAAAAGAAAACAAAGGATGTTTCTATAAATATATTAGTAACAAAAGAAGGGCTAAGGAGAATCTCCATCCTTCATCGGATGTGGGCAGAAACATAGTGACAAAGGATGAGGAAAAGGCTGATGTACTTAATGGTTTCTTTGTCTTTAATAGTAAGACCTCAGTCTTTAATAGTAAGACCAGTTGTTCTCCAGGTACCAAGCCCCCTGTGCTGGAAGACAGGGACAGGCAGCAAAATGAAGCTCTCATAATCCAAGGAAAATGATCAACGACCTGCTACCCCACTTAGGCATACACAAGCCTATGGGGCAGGATGGGATCTACCCAAGGGTACTGAGGGAGCTGGCGGAAGTGCTCACCCAGCTGCTTTCCATCATTTATCAGCAGTACTGGCTAACTGGGGAGGTCCCAGTTGACTGGAGGTTAGCCAATGTGACACCCATCTACAAGAAGACCTGAAAGGAGGATCTGGGGAACTACTGGCCTGTGTCTGACACTGGTGCCAGGGAAGGTTATGGAGCAGATCATCTTGAGTGTCATCACGTGGCATGTACAGGACAACCAGGTGATCAGGTCAGTCAGCATGGGTTTATGAAAGCCAGGTCCTGCTTGACTACCCTGATATCCTTCTATGACAAGGAGACCTGCTGAGTGGTTGAAGGAAAGGCTGTGGATATTGTCTACTGAGACTTTAGTAAAGCCTTTGACACTGTTTTCTAGAGAAACTGGCTGCTCATGACCTGGACAGGTGTACTCTTTGCTAGGTAAAAAACTGGCTGGCTGGTCAGGCCCAAAGACTTGTGGTAAATGGAGTTAAATCCAACTGGCGGCCAGTGCTGTTCCCCAAGGCTCAGAATTGGGACCAGTTCTGTTTAATATCTTTTGCAGTGATCTTGATGAGGGGATCTGCACCCTCAGTAAGTTTGCAGGCAACACCAAGTTGGACAGGAGTATCGATCTGCTTGAGGGTAGGAAGGCTCTACAGAGGGATCTGGACAGGTTGGATTGATGGGCCAAGGCCAACTGCATGAAGTTCAAAAAGGCTCAGTGTCGGGTCCTGCAAATGAATCACAACAAACCCACACAATGCTACAGGCTTGGGGCAGAGTGACTGGAAAGTTGCCTGGAGGAAAAGGACCTGGGGGTGTTGGTCGACAGCCGGCTGAACATGAGCCAGCAGTGTGCCCAGGTGGCCAAGAAGGCCAACAGCATCCTGGCTTGTGTCAGAAATGGTGTGGCCAGCAGGAGTAGGGAAGTGATCGTTTCCCTGCTCTGGACACTGGTGAGGCTGCACCTTGTGTTCTATGTTCAGTTTTGGGCCCCTCGCTACAAGAAAGACATCGAGGTGCTGGAGCGTGTCCAGAAAAGGGCAACGAAGCTGTTGAAGGGTCTGGAGCACAAGTCTTATGAGAGTGGCTGAGGGAACTGGGGTTGTTTAGCCTGAAGAAAAGGAGGCTGAGGTGAGACCTTATCGCTCTCTACAACTACATGAAAGGAGGGTGTAGCCGGGTGGGTGTTGGTTTCCCAAGTCACCAGAGATAGGACAAGAGGATATGGCCTCACATTGTGCCAGGGAAGGTTTAGATTTGATATTAGGGAAAATTTCTTCACTGAAAGGGTTATTAATCACTGGAACAGGTTGCCCAGGGAAGTGGTTGTGTTACCATTCCTGGAGGTATTGAAAAAACACATAGCTGTGGTGCTTAGGGGCATGGTTTAGTGGTGGACTTGACAGTGCTAGGTTAACGGTTGGACTTGATGATCCTGAAGGTCTTTTCCAACCTAAACAATTCTATGACTATGACTCTCTATATATTTATGTTTGTCAGATTGCCTTCAGCTGTATATATTTATGATGTATATGTTATTGTTCCTTGAAGGCTGGGACAAATTAAGTGCATATGTTTGCAAGAATAAGCAACCATACCTCATATGAGGTACAAAAATGTAGAGGAACTGGAGGCCCTCCATGGTAGATACTGTGGTCATTTCTCAAGAGCCTCTTAGCACCACTTAGGACTTAGATACTTAGGATTTTCCTGCTAGTCACTAACTCAGCTGCCAGCTTTACCCAAATGCCCTACCAGCATTTGAAAATCTGCTTCTATTTCCGTAGTTCCTTTAAGATCACATTTGACTGAGTTAATCTTGATGAAGTAGATGAAACACTTTTCATATATGAATAAACATGATTCTCAGCTTAAGCGTCAGAAATAAAAGTTTATTCAATACCTGGACTAACTTTTTAAAAATTTGCTGTGTGAAGACACTGTTGTAGCACAGTAAGCTGTCGGTCTTCTGCAATACTATGGCATATGTTTAAGGTAGAATTTGTGCTGCTTTTGGTTTTGAAGTATGTAGGTATAATGTTAAACAGCAAGAATCCTAGTTTTCTGTCCCTGTGCTTCATGGCTTTGTATTTTTTGGCACAGCTTTGCTGCCTCTGGACAAAACTAGGATTTGGGTTCTGGTGTTTAAACGTTTTTCAGTATTTTTAGCTATCTATAAGGTACAATGCTAATAAAAGGATTTCTTCCACCAGACTCAGTTGAATTGGGCCAGAAAAACCCTGAGATACACTTACCCACTAATTACAGCAACCAAACATTATGACCTGTGATCTGCCACGTTCAATCTCTCTAGATTAAAGCACAAGGAACAGCGAGGACGTGTTTCAGTTTGAAAGGGTAGTGAGTAGAAGAGAAGGACCAAGTCTGGTAGTAATGTTGTTTAACTCAGTTTGGATTAAATGGAAAAAAAGAGACTGTTTAAGAAGGTATAGTTGCGATGATAGCAGTTACTAATGCAGTGTAAGGGAAGTATTTCATTACTCAGTTAAAACACAAAGGTTTAAGAGAAACCAGTGGAAATCTAGACTAAGACAAATAAAACAGAGATATGACACTAGCAAAGCACTTCGCAAAGTCAGCTAATAAACTCTATATTTTACTTAGGAAATAAAGTTAATTGCATACACTTTTCTGTGCCACACTCATGACACTTTACACCTCTGTCTCGGTGTCTTCTTTCTTCTGCTGCTGCTGCTTAAAGGAACCACCAAGAAGTATGAACAAAACTATAGGCATAAACATTTGGAAAAAGTCTAATATTAACCCAGAACTACAGTTTAGTGAAAAATTGTATTAAAATAAGAAAATAAGGAGTCATCTATAAAAAGCATATTCAAAAGGCATACAATTTTTTTGCAGATTTAAAGCTATATCAGCACTTCCATCTATGACAGTGAAAAACTATCTTTCAGTTCTCCACGTGGGGACATAATAACCAGAGAGAAAAGTACTTACACTTTTCCTTTGAAAACTCCATTGGATATAAGCTGGGACTGTCAACAACATGAGAAAGTGAGAGCAGCTCCTTGGCTTGCGCTGAGCTGTAACAAAGCCAGCCGTTCCTGTGTTACTGCTCGGCGTTGCTCACGGATTTGTACTGCTCAGATGACGGGAAAGTAAAAATACTGTTTATAGACAATGAAATGAAACTGAATATTGACAGAATCATTAAAGATGACAAAAGAGGAACATTTAATCAATTGACATTCCCCCCCTAAGATTTATCCCAGGATTTACTATTGATTCAATTTTGAGTACTTTGCTAATGATTCTGGTTTGTAATTGTTCCATTTCATCTAACACTGTTATGTTTTCCAGGATTTAAACTATTAGGAAATGTCATTTTATAACACTAACGTTTTTATGTATTGTCATAAAATCAAAATATGCAGAATTGTATGGCAATACAGAAAATACTATACTTATGTAATAATCTTAAAGAAATTCCTTTAAAAACTTGTTAAAACTTGGAGAAGCTCTTTTGAGAGCATAAATGCTCCATTCATACACCACAAGTTTTGTACTTTCAAATTCGACCTTGCTTACAAATTACTTTTTACATTCAGTGTTAATTCCTCTTTCTCTTGAGCACTATGTACTCTGAGAGTGTTTTTTATTCTCTTGCTTGTCCATCTTTCATTTCCACATCTGCATGCACTCAGAGTATCAACAAGAAGTCTCAACGAGCAAAAGATTTAAGTTCTCACTGAGTCTACTCCTTCCTTGCCGTTTCCCAGAGGATAAGCATTCCACCTCCAGCGTTATTTCCCATTCACTCTGCACATTACTGCTCTGACTCATCTGACTTAACTGCACTACTGCTGTATTTCTTTCATGTTTAACACTGATTTGTTCGATAATGTGCAATCAAAAGATAAGGCCACAAAAAGCTGCATGTTAATTACTTACGTATTGCAGATTAGTCAAGCTATCTTCATCACATTTCACAATTAATTGCAATGCATACCCTGTATTTTGCAGCCTCATAAATATGTTCTAGATATTTGGCAACTGTGTGCTTGATTTTACAAATAAGAGGAGAGGGACGTGTGAGGCCAAATCTCACTCAGCAGTCTTTGCAAAGGTCGGACTCCTATGTACTCATTTGTTTTGAACTCAGACTATTACTACATCTGTGCAAGGAAACGTTTTCCCGATTTATCCAAGATCACCTTAGGTGAAGCATTTCTAGGTAAAAATTGGAACCAACCCTGGAACAGTAATAATAGTAATAGTAGTAGTAGTAGTAGTAGCAGCAGCAGCAGCAGCAATAATAATAATACTACATGTCTAATAATCAATATTTATTTTTAAAAATAATTTTGCTCTGGAAACTTATTTTTCTCTTGAATGAATAAAAGCTTTCTGATGTCTAGATTTTTTTTTTTAACTTGCATTAAGGATATATTAAATCTGATTACTTAAGCTTTGATATTAAAGGTCCCACTGGGATTTCTAGAACCACTGTAACTCAATTTTTGACTTAAAATGATGTTTCTAGATGCCTCAGCTATGGTCCAGAACTCTGTCTAAGCTGTTTTCATGTTATGTATCACTTCAGAAACAGACTATGAAGCCAAATCAACCCTCAGATACATCATCCTGTAATAATGCCTACACAAATATACAAATCGGACTGTAATTTTTAGCATTAGCTAGCATACTCTGCTGGCACATTCTTATCCAAAAAGATTTTCCTTGAAAGAGCAAAGCCTGTACCCTGGCCTAAATTTACGCAATCACATTTTAAAATCCTGTATTTATAATTTCCTAATTCCAATACAGTCCTGCTTACATCTTCAGGTTAAAGAAATTTTCTTAAAATGTGATGCGAATCATAAGCCTTTTTCATCATGAAGGCGTTTATTAAAATTTATTTAATAGGCAACCTTGGGTTTTTTTTAACCATCACAAACTGATTTGAAAGACCTACTCTATAACATTATATTTTGGTTTTTTTTTCTCTAATTTTCAAAAAATGCAGTTCTACAGTACTTACCCAGACTCACTGAAACTGAAAACTGAGAGAGTACTGCAGGATTGGCCCCCTATTAAAAAAGCCCAAGACACATGGTGCTGAGATTAACAAAACAAAGTAAAGCAGCTATGACTTGGCACAAAGTTTGACAAGCTGCAGAAAAGCAAATGTTTAAATAACTGAAGTGGTACTGATTTTCTATTCACAACCTTTTCTCTTCTAAACAGTATCATATTCTTTTCCAGCACATTTAGATTGCAAGTCAAGCTGTGTTTTATTTTTTATTATAATAAACCCAGTCAGTTTACTGTAACAAAGACATACTAGTGGTGATCAGTGTGAAAGCCAGTACGAAATCAGGCTAGGAAAAGAAAAAAAAAGTCAAATGGTAAAATAAAGGACCAGCCGTCTGGAAAGTTCCTGGATCATGTAAAAAGAAAATAAAAGGCAGTGTTCTTATGAGACTAATGCAGAATACAAAAATATTTTAAAACAAAACTCTGTATCACTGCCTACGACATTTGTAAACAGCAGCAGCAAATCCTTTCAAATAATGTTCCATTTATTAAATATTTTCCAAGGCCTTCTAAAACAAAATAGTAGATTTTTTTTAAAAAAAATATTTTCTAGTAACATTGTTTACATGTTTCTCTAAAAATTCAAGAAGAACAAAATAAAACTGTAAAGAAGTTTTGTTATCTTTTTTTCACGTGTAAAACAACTTCTCTACTTAAAAAATAAATTTATTCAATCTATGGGATATTAAAAGGGTTTTGCATATTTTATTAGATTTGCAGTAAATGTTTACAAAAACCTGTGCATACGCAAGTATCTCACCAGATTTTTAACTAATGATCTTTCATTTTTAGGTTCTGCCTTCATTTGTTTTGAATTTCAATCAACTAGAATATAAACATGTGAGAATCAGTGTTGAATTTCATACTACGAACAGGTATAATTCTCCAAAAATCCTTTCTAAATACAGCCTTCTTGTTCAAGAGACTACATGGGGGCACACATATTTTTGTACAATAACTGGTAACAGATATTTTCACCTACAGTGAGATACTTTTGTCTGGGGCTTAATAATGTTACAGGAGTCACACACAGAGAATTATTTTGACATAAGCAGAGTGTGATGTCACAGGAGGCAGGAAGATGATGAAAACATTAGAAACAGTGGCTTCATTGACCTAAACTCTCAGAAAAGCAGGTATTTGTGGAAACCTGTTGCAGTCAATGAAACTGCAAGGGCAACTCCACTGTTCTGCTGTAGATGTGTAGGAAGATCAGCAGACGTCTGTATCATCCGCAGCAAGTTCTAACGCATCCTCACGAGACAAACACTGTCAGGCAAACCACACATTTAGTCTTACAGAGGACAAAGGATTGTGTCTAACGAGAAATTTAAGCAGAATTCTTCAAGAATTCTTCAGAATTTCCAGAACCAAGCTCCCTTAAACAGTTACGTTGCACGGCAAAGCTTCCTTGGCTCTGCTGGGTTTGAGCTGTTGGGGAGCTCTGTCAGTGCTGCTGTCACTCCGGACCTGCAAGTTAAACGTCTATATTTCTCAGTATCACCAGGAGCAGAGTTTGTTACTTACTGTATTTGCATTTAGAATATATTTAAAACCAGACAATGTTGAGTACAACACTGACATTCATTTTCTTTCATGAAAATGGAGAAACGCTCCCCTTCAGCATAATAACCTAGAAGCTGGAACGCTCAGCCGCAAATCAGGGCCGCCGACATTGTGTGCCGCTGGGAGTTTTATGGGGCTTGATTACAATATCCCAAGTAATGAAAAAGTAGCCTAACTACCCCTCTATGATGAGAATAAGCCACCAGTTCTGTTCAAGCTGTGCCATTGGACACAAAGAATATGAAATTCATGAGACTAGATACAGAATACTCACGCACACGCTTGACGACATACCAAAGCTGTGACTGCATGAGAAAGGGACAACCTTGTGTTTTGACTTGCTTGATCATTTATGCATTTTACATTAGACTATGAATGACAAGAAAACAATACACAAAACAGCCCCTCCTCCCAAACCTAAGCAAAAATACTCAGAAAAAATCTGAAGAAAACAAGAACAAATCTACAGAAAAGTTCCTTCCTCTGTGTTGAGTGTCCTAACCTGTAGCCTAGAGATCACAGCTCTTCTGTGCTTGCTCTCCGTGTATCCAGCTTTAAAGAGAATATTTTCCCACCAGAACACAGTGTGAACTAGCAGTTAAGCCATGGGTACGTGGAACTACAGGTTCAGATGTCCTCAAGTACATCAGTGATCAGAATGCTGGCTGAGTGCTCTAGTCCTTATGAGAAACTCAGGCCTTCCCATCTCTTACGATGCTTTGAGAAGAATTAGAGAGGTAATTTTCCACAGCTAGTGCACAGCCTGGCTGCCGGGCCACAGGAGGAAGATCCAGACTCCTGGGCACTACAGCAGTGTGTGTCTTTGTGGCTAGCTCCTCTTTTTAAAGATCAAAGCTTTTTAACCAAAGAAGAATTTACGTACATTCTGGCTACCGAGAAAACATCTTTCAATGGGATATGCAAAGGAGGGGTGGGGGGAGAAGTCAGAGACTTCAATCAGTGCAGTTAATCTTTTAGAATTGTAGTTTCTTTCAGGAATGGAAACATAATTAGATTAATTATCAGGATTATAATGGAAGAGACAGATTGCTCCGAAGATTTCTCACAGCAGTTTACTTTTACACAAGAGTGGCACTTCCATATCATGTGAGGGGCACACAGAAAAAAGTTCCTATGCCGCTGCTCAGATCCACGTACTGAGGTTGTATCTATGGGATAGATGTGGAGGCAATGTCCTCCATTGTATGGACATGAAGGGAAGGGAAGGGAAGGAAAAGACAGAGTAAGTTTCAGGAAAAACTTCCTGTGAGTGAAAGGATGAAGAAAAATGCACTATTAAAAGTATTCTTTGGGCTTTGCAAACAAACTAAGAAGAAATGTCCAGTATAGGAACAGATGACTGGCCCTTTCTTTCCACCATAATGAGACCAAAACTAAGCGGGATTCCTGAGTACTGTCAGACTAGAAAAGAGAAAAACTAACAGAAGACACATCCCTTCTCTGATAGACTAGGCCAATTAAATTTCTACTTCTGATTTTGAATTTCATGTACAGAATTCTAACGAACTTACCCTTTCAATGCTCCTGTAAAGAGAAGTGGTTATCACTGTTTTCAGAGTGAGAACTTGGTCATAGAAGAGAGATTCATCTAAGGTGTACTGGGTCTGGCTGAGCTGGAGTTAATTCCCTCGTAGCAGCCCTTACAGTGCTGTGCATTGGTAGCAGCAAGGTGTTGGTACCACACCAGGGTTTTGGCTACTGCCGAGCAGTGCCAGCACACATCAAGGCTGTGTCTCCAACCCTTCTTCCACCCCCTCAGCAGTAGGCGGGGGGTGGGCAAGATCCTGGGAGGGGACACAGCCAGGACAGCTGACCCAGACTGGCCGAACGGATATTCCATACCGTATGACGTCTGCTCAGCAATGGGAAGCTGAGGGAGAGGGGGAGGAACAGGGCCATTCGGTTTTTTCAACATTTTGTCTTCTGGAGCAACCACTAGGCGTTTTGAAGCCCTGCTTCCCAGGAGGTGGCCGGACATCGCCTGCTGATGGGAAGTAGAGAATAATCTTTGGTTTTTCCTTGCTTTGCTTCCACACAAGGTCTTGCTTTTGCTATATTCAAACTGCCTTTATCTTGACCCATGATTTTGGAGTTGTTTCTTCCATCTTATTTTTTTTTTCCCTTCTCCCCCCCCTGCCCTGTTGAGGAGGAGAGTGATAGAGCGGCTTGGTGGGCACCTGGCATTTACCCAAGGTTAAATCACTGCATAAGGTCACAAGGAAAGGCAATGAAAAGGATGATTTTGGAAATCCAGTGCCTCAGTCCCCACAAAAATATTTTTTTTAAAATATGAATTTGCACGAGAATTTAGTAAGCATGGAATTAGCATGTAGAAGTATCATTATTTCCTTCCCTTCTCACCACAAAGAAGTGAGTTATCTACAGAACATTTTGGAAATGTTTCACAGAAGGAATGTTTGTTATAGGAAGAAGATCTGTGTTTATTTCTTAATTTTCAGAATGACAACTATACACTGTAGAAAAAAGTTGCAAACCATCACAAGACAGGAAGCCCACTGGAAAGATATCCAGATGTTATACTGGGAAAACACTGAGAGCTGTCAACCTTTTATTGAGATTAATAAACACTGGCGTTGGAAAGTTTTTGTTTAAAAGTTGACTTTTATACCTTGTTCAGCTAGCATTTTGCCCAGATAGGATATAAATAATAATTCATATATACTAACAGCTCTGTCCAGGAATAGTGGAATATTGAACAAGTCAGAGGTTACAAAAAATAACCATTTTCTTTTTTGAAGTTACTAGCTATTCGCAGATACAAATCTTCTTTCCCTGCCTTCAAAAGCTTACTGATTGTGTTACCTTTTTTTTTAATTAAAGTTTTCAATCATTTTACTGTAGTTTTCTGAGGTTCAGAATTTTCACTGTCTTAACAACATGACAAAATATGACAGGATGAGAAAATAAAAATCATGATCTTCATTAAGGGAATGCCAATTCATTCTTACTCTACAATGATTTATATGACCATAAACCAGCATGTCACATAGTTTGAGTTAAAGCCAGCTTTCTAATATTATTTGGATGACACACTGCCAACAGTCCAAGCTCGTTACTGTTCTGCAAAGAGCGTAGCTTACAAAAGTAAAAATTACAGTACCTTTGAACAGTTTGCTCATCAGCTTCCATTTTTGACTGCCGCCTTTGAACTTGCTTATCTGAAAACAAGAGGGGAAAGAGAAACCCCATGAAATCCCATGCCTACATTAATGTATTCAAAATGTTTACTTCAGGTCAGTCTCTAAACCCAGCGGAATGCACCGGAGACGAGAGTCCTGGCAGAACTGTGACCTTCACCACCGCCCTTGACATTCACAGCCCTCTTCCTGCTGTTCAGCCGGCTGGTGAGATAGAGATGAAGAAGTAAGTTCAAGAGCCAAGTGTGACTGAGTGCCCACAGCTTTTCATTAATACTAATTCTGGACATCCTTGCTGTTACTTACAGCCAATACAAAGTGTTTTAGCAGGTGGTTCTTTATTGCTCACACAAAACTACCAAAAGATAAGGAGCACCACTGAATCAGATGATAAACAGGAATCAGGAATACTGTCTGTGTCAAATTCATCTTGCCACTACTAAAGGTGATACTGGGTCTAATCTACATGGCCACAACAAAACTGAACTGCCAAATTCTACTCAGTTGCTGTAGTTTCTAGTCCATCCAGTAGATATTTCACTCGGCAATATACGGAAAGGTACCTGCAGGCAAAGACTGGACATTGTACTTCTCAGGAAAAAACTCCTTCTTTTAACACCTGTAATAAAGTGCAGGTATGAAAAGCCATGATGGCTTATTTGATAGAAACTGGTTCTCTTAGAAACTTCCACAGAAACACAGAACTAACTGTATGAAGAAATGAACATTCAAATATTTTGCTGAAGCTCAAAAACTACTCTATAGTGAGAGAGTTAGGTTTTAATACAGTTCCATTAAGATAAAATAGTAGACCATAATTTAAAAATATAACTACATAACTATCTACCTACTACACTTCTCCATTTCAGTAACTTTACAGCATGTATCTGTCACAAAATATGAATGCTAGCCACATTGCTAGGCAATATTAGAAGTCTCAAAAGCCACAGCAAATATTCCTTTGTCATAAATTAAAAATATGTAAATATATGCACTAAAATTAGAATAAATATGTATGAATTTCTCTACAAATACATACAAAATTAGCGTTCAATACCAGAAAAAGTCAACAGTCCAGACACAAGTCACCACCCTCCTGAAGCATGTTAACAATTAATTTCAACTTTAGTAACATTTCTTACAGGCTGCATTTAAACTAGTCATCTTGATCTAACATCAGTTTAAAGTTTTACCTAATAAACATTTTTCTTTTTCAGAGCGCTTCACAGCATTTTCGAGACGAGAAATCTCATTGTGCAGTTTAAAAACCTCTTCTTTGAAATTCCTCGTTCTTTTTTTCAAGCATTTTTTTTTTCATGGTTATCATCTTCAAAGACAACCTGAAAGATTGCGATGCCTTGAATTTATAAGTAAGGAATCGGGGATTTAAATGCGCCGTACTGGTGTAATATTATACAACACAGTATCATATAATTTCTGAATTCTATTAGAGAGTCATAATACGAATAGAAAAAAGTCGAGACTCTAAATAGGTCCCTGCTAGAAGAAAGGCTGCAGTACATTATATACAAAGACCATAACACTTGGGGACATTTTATTGACAGGAATAATGCATATCATACTGTTTGTGTGCCCTCATCATTCAGGTCAATTTATTATGGAGGCTGTGTCCAGGAAGGCAGCTGGGGCCTATCCACCCACACTTCCCCCTGTGTTTATGAAGCGCTGTCCGTAACTAGGCAGGAGGAGAGACTGTGGACAGGCAACACCAGGGGGTTGCAAAGTGCATGGCTAAGGAGGGGGGCTTGTTGCCTTTGTGCCATTTCCCAGTGACAGTGCTGCCAGTGTCATGAGGAGCACATCACATGTCAAGGCGGTGAAGTTTTCAGGCTGGGAGCCGCATGGAGTCCATCAGGCCTTCTGATATCAACACAGTTGGTTTTCTACTTGGTGCCGGAGCCACCCAGAGGCAATTCATATTCTGAACATTAACATGGCTTTGCATGCCTGTCACACATAGACCGTGCAGGGGTTTAATGCTATTGAAGACTACGGTTTAAATCTCTATGCAAACAGTGATTACCTTGTAAGAAGGTTCCAGGATAACATGCAACAAAAGACTTTAAAGTTATAGTTTTAGTAAAGCAAACTCATTTACATTTTTATTATGCGTGTCCTTTGTTTAAATCTTGCCACGTCCATTATGGAAAAGACTTCTTATGCAACTGAAGCTTATTGGGACAGCTACTCTTTTTTTCTTGTTGGTTTCAAAGCTATTGAAAACATTTGAATATATTGTCTTATGGCTGTCTAGATTTTACTGCCACATATTTCTTTTAAAATTATAGAAAAGCTTTCAGAGCTGGCACAGATCTTTATACTAATACCAGAATATTAACTAACTCCTGAAACCATTTACAATATTAACACAAAAGAGAAGGCTCAGAAAGCAATTGCTTTGCTTGCTAAAGAAAATTTAGGATATTATTTGCTTTGCTTGGTAAAAATATGAACTCTCTTTAAAAAATTACTTCAAAATAAAAATGTTCAAGGACTTTAGATACTGAAACACCAAGGTTTTCAAATGGCACGTAAATTTAAACTAGAATATATTTATGCATAAAATTTAGTCCATAACTTTTTTTTTCTCTTTCAAAAAAGACATTTTTGATCTTCAAATTACCAGACCAAATTACTGATGTATTGCATAAAGTTCTGGACACAAAGTTTTCATATATTTTTCTAAGAAAACATGTAAATAAAATGCCAAGTGCTTTGGGAAGTAATTCATATTAGCCTGTGATTCCCCTTCCCCTACTGACGAAACCATAGCAGTTTACATAAAGACCAAGAATTGTTAACAAAAATGTTCCGTTTAAAAATGTAAGTTTTTTATAAATTCTAATGAAATACTTCAACCCATTTCATTTTAAACAGTCTTTATGCCATAACAGATCTGAAATTAATCCTCTAACGTAGTTATTAGCGTGCGTGCTTTTGAAAACTTTTACCAGATCAGGTAGATGGATGAGCACACTTTAGGGAAAACAGTAGCGCTAAGAAAACAGCACATACAATATTTAAGTAATTAAATGCTGCTCTGGCAGTGGTCAGCTCTAAAGCACTGCAAAATACATTCAGAATTTCAAAAGACCTTTTAAGTAACTGCTACAGCTCTTAATAGGCTTAAGTGTTTGTTCCCCTCCTCTGGCTGTATTTGAGCATCAACAGCTGATGCTCAACGAAGGACCTTTACATAAAAGAAACAACAAGATTTTAATTAATCCTGTGGCTCAGTTTTAAATGGTCTCTCCAATAGAAGTGTAATGAGAATCTTTTGCTGTTTTAGGGAAAGGGTGTAACCCCCCCCGCAAGACATTTTCCCCACCACCGCGTGCTCCCCACATCACCCAGCTAACCTTTAGCTCTAGCTCCGCCATCTGCTGAACCCAAGAACTGCAAGTAATTAACTATTCAGTCTCCTGCTGCAATGAGGACACTCATTAGCAAAATGAACAAAGGGACAATTTTCTGTAGCTACAGTCATCTGTTACACTTTGAGTGGCAGGTTTTGTAGCAATGTTCTCTCTACCATCTGCCCACAGCGGTAGCGTTTGGCTTGCTTAAACTGGGGAACTTTAAAGTTGTAAGAAAAAAGGACTAGAGTTTGGAAGGCGATTATAATGCGCCTTGTACAGGAGGCGTTGCTATTTCTCACCTTTTCTGGTTTATTGCCTTCACTCTAACAGCTTTATTACTTTAAGTAAAAAATAAGCATATTTTAGCCTTAGTGAATTTTACTATACATTTGCTAAAGTTATGTACTGTAGACTCTTATGATTATGTTTCCAACAACACCAGCAGATGTGCATACATAATTTTGGAATATAACAAACAATATTTTGGAATATAAACAAACTAGAGTCATCCACCTATACTCATAGTATTCTAGCCAAACAGGCAAAGGTGAGACAATATAGTTATTTATTATGCAATTGAGAAACATGCATTTCCGTCTGGTATTTGGTATACACTCAAAATAATCAACTGGCTTCTGGAAGAGCAGCTATGATTTTTGCACTCATCGCAAAGAAATACAGTGCAAATTACTGATGTTCTCCCATGACTCCGAAGAGGAAAATACTTGAGCATATTCTAGTTAAAATGATAATCTGAAGTTGTTCCTGTTATTGATTTATTGAGAATTCGCATTGAAAACAAATCCAGTCAAAAGTGTGTCATCCAGGCGATTGTGTACCTTTCCACTGCTAAGCTCCGCTTAGGTGTTTAAAGCCCGCATGATGCACACCACAAGAGGGTGCAATTGTACAAGCTGTCATGAAAAACTCTCCTTCACAAATACACCCGTTTTGAATTGCAAGGGAAACGATAATTTTGACAATTACTTATATTTACTGTTATTATCCATAAGGTGTTACATTCGTACTTTTTTTTTCTTTCACAGTTCATATCTATAGATTCCAAAGAAATGCAGTTTAAGGTTGAACATGAAAACTTCTAGTATGGCCACTGACTCAATGCAAGCCTTTACTTTGCAGCCAGTCACCCTGTTATTACACCCCCATCTTCAATTCAGCTCATGCATATGTTCTGTAAGGGCTTCCAGTCTTGAAGATTTCAGGAGATCAAGAGGCCATCATTCCTTGGACAACGTGCTCGAATCGGCAGGCGTTCTCATAGTGGAGTCATCGTGAAGCCACCATGTTTGATTTTGTCATCTATGATTTTTTAAATGTAACAAAATGTAGACACCTGCCAGGAACGCACTAACAAGTTACTAATGGCTTCAGATAGCTCCATTTACCTTTTCGAGGCATGCCAGAGCTGGAAAAAAGATTGAAGACAGCATAGCATTGGAGGGAAAACAGGCATTTCTTTGCAAACTGTTTGACAGATGGAAAGAGTGGATGTGACTTGTTTCTGTTCTGTATAAATGCAAAACTCTCAGAGCAGCAGAGAGACAAAACTCAATGTTTTATGTAAGATGTCTGCATACACACCAGTATATTGCATCCAGCTCTGGGCAAGAAGGAGCTGTTGGAGCGAGTCCAGAGGAGGGCCACAGAAATCATCAGAGGGCTGGAGCATATCTCCTACGAGGACAGGCTGCGAGAGTTGAGCTTGTTCAGCCTGGAGAAGAGGAGGCTCCGGGAAGACCTTGGAGCAGCCTTCCAGTACCTAAAGAGGCCTACAGAGTGGCTGTTTACAAGGGCAGGGAGTGACAGGACAAGGGGGAATGGATTCAAGCTGAAAGAGGGGAGATTTAGATTAGATCTGAGGAAGAAATTCTTGACTGTGCGGGTGGTGAGGCACTGGAACAGGTTGCCCAGAGCAGCTGTGGATGCCCCATCCCTGGCAGTGTTCAAGGCCAGGCTGGATGGGGCTTTGGGCAACCTGCTCTAGTGGAGGGTGTCCCTGCCCATGGCAGGGGGGTTGGAACCAGATGATCTTTAAGGTCCCTTCCAACTCAAACCATTCTATGTTTCTATGATACTGCATCTAGCTTCAGAATGGCCACCAGCTGTCAACTTGGGCATCTTTACAGCGGGTTTTTGAGCCATTGCAGTGGGTATACACATGCCATTCGGTTAAGAGGCAGAGTCTAAAATCTGTATCAAAATCCCTGATGATGCAGTAAAGAATTTGGCATTACAGGCACTAAAATCTACAACTACCTGACCTTTTACCACTAGAGACAGTTTAAGTACTGCTGCCAGTCTTTTGAACCCTAATAGCAACAAAAGGTTTAACATCTAATTTCCAGTGGAAGTTACAAATGTTTCTTTACAAGCTGCTTTCTGATCCAGCTAGAATGCTGTAAAATTACTCCCACCAAATTAGAACTTTTAAAAGATACCAAGGAAGTGATTCTGTACCCCTAGAATTCCACAGCCTACTGTGATAATGCTAACCCTTGTTCACAGCCTCCTCCTCTTCTGGAGAAGAAATTCGAGCCATAAAGAATGTAATGACAACCTCTTAGTATAGTCACATGGGAGCCTGGATCGCCACCCTCGTTACAGAGCTCATTTAAATATACATATTTTCATAAAGTAAAACAGTCTTACTTACCCAAATGAAGCAAAAGAGAAACAGGCTCTATCACTGTTGACTGTTGCAGCTAACAGTCTGTTGCGAGAAGCAATTACTATCACTTCCGTACACAGGAATGACTGACTTGGCTTAACAATCCAGTTCTAAAATAAATTCTAATTGGGGACAGATACCCAGTTTCCTCACAGGGTACATCACAGACCCCATATTTCTCCTTTACAGGGCATACTGTCTACCTTAGGTGGCTGCCAGCACAGTTAGATGCCATTTTCAGATCTCATTAGTACTACACATCTCAATGATGCATGGAGAGCAGAGAAGAAAGAGCAATCCAGTGTTATGCTTAGCTAGAACCTCTTTAGAACCTGAGACTGCTTTTTATCAGCTAAAGCATATGCAAAGTTTTGAGAAAGTGTTATAGATTCCTGAACTGCAGAATAGTATAGTTAATTTGGGTAGGAGAACGACATGTTTATGTTACAGAAGGGATCCAAAGATGATGTGTGGTCATATGAGACTGAATTATGTTTCCCATTTGAAGACTACAGACTAAGTAGGACACTTAGCCATTATAACTAGCTATTTATGTCTGGGAAAACGATTCATAATTGAAAAGGACTTCTCATGTCTATTAATAGTTGTACCCAAGTGGCTGTCATACTCCATGAACTTCTCTTGCAGGAATTATGAAAAATCAAACATGAGGGATTTTGTATTATGTTTTTCTATTTAAAATGAAGATATATCTTCCTTGTGTACTCCACATGCCAATTTAAATGATTAACAATAGAATTTTGAAGAAAAAAGGGAAATATTTATTTTAGAAGTGATTTGGTAGGAACAAAGAGAAACATGAGAAGACGTAATGTAAGTACTTCTGTAAGTAGCAGTGGAACAGAGGTGGACTTTTCTGTAACTGAGGTGTTCGTGCGTGGAGTAAGAATAGCACTGAGAGCAGTATTTTATAAAGGTTTTATAAAACTCTTTTAGTTTATTTTTTCAGATTTTTTGTTATGTTTTTACAAAAATATTTTAGAAAATATTTTAATTTTGTTCTATTTAAAAAATGCATCAAAAAAGATAGTAGAACTACCAACTCTTGGTCAATCTATTACTGATATAAATTTGTGTGACATTACTAAAGTACTATAAACTATTTTAGTCAAAATTCTTACAATAGCACAGGGTAATCCCAGATAGCATTCTAGTTTATAAATATGTTAAGGATGAGTGTCAGGAAGATGGAGCCAGGCTCTTCTCAGTGTCATTAAGTGATAGGACAAGGGGCAACGGGTGCAAATTGGAGCATAGGAGGTTCCGGGTTAACATAAGGAAAAACTTTTTCACCGTGAGGGTGACAGAGCACTGGAACAGGCTGCCCAGAGAGGTTGTGGAGTCTCCTTCTCTGGAGACATTCAAAACCCAACTGGACACGTTCCTGAGTGATGTGCTCTAGGTGGCCCTGCCTTGGCAGGGGAGGTTGGACTAGATGATCTTTCGAGGTCCCTTCCAACCCTTGTGATTCTGTGATTCTGTGATTCCTATAAAAGGTACTAGAAATACACTTTGTTGAGTATGTTTAAGGATATTCACATTTGGATAATGAGTTTATGAACTTTTACAAAAACATACCATTTTATCCCTTCCTTTTTCTTGGCATTTCTGTAATTTTCTCTCCAGATCTTCAATTATGGATGAGGAAATAGCTCATGTAGCTTGTTATGTAAAAGCTTCAAAAGTTTTCCTGGTGAACATTCTGTGTCTTCTCCATTTATGCTGTGATACTCCTATTACAACAAAATATTCTTCAGTGAGACTCTTGCATAAGCCACATAACCCTTTTTGAAAGCTATAGAATTCTTTTTTTGGTACTTTGCATGCATTATAATGTATATTTTACATTCAAGAGTTCTGTTCTAGTATTGAAAATAGAATTTTACTGTATCTGACATTTCAAATACTTAAACAGAAAGTGTGTTATATCTAATAATCTATAATACTAAAGAATTCAAATGCACAGCAAAAAGGAACTTTGGAAAAAAATTGTATATCCTATATATTTTAAAACTTTCAGAGAATGTATTTAAAACATATAAGAAATAAAACAAAGAGAAAAACTATTAAAATGTTAACTTTGCATTACTGGCATTTATTTTTGTGTAGAACCATAGAATGGTTTGGGTTGGACGGGACCTTGAAGATCATCTAGTTCCAAACTCCTGCCATGGGCAGGGACACCTTAATCTTCTGTGCACCTTCATCTTGTGCATCTTCTTGACTGCAGAAGCAAATGTCTAAATTGCATGGAAGAATAAAGAAAGAGCATCTACAATGGATGATTTACTTCTTATGTAGTCAAAAAAATAAAAATGAGACTTTCAAAGAAATACAATACGTGCAGCCTCCCATTGCAGAGAAATGTCTCTCCGAGCTGGTGTACTGCCAACAGCTGGCCACTGGAAACACTAAGCTCAAATGTTTGTTACCGAGATACCTAGTTTAAATTATTTTCCAAGGTTAAATATTGGTCAACTTCTTTAAAATACTAATATTAGCAGAAATTACTATCTCTTCTGCAATACGTTAACATTTATAGCCCTTGCTGAGGAAGTGAAAGAAGTAGGGTTCAATTACTTCCTCAGCCGCAGTGGAGTTAAACTCAGTTCTCCTTTCCCAGAGCACTCTACCTACAAAACTATACACATCTCTGTGGTGAATCACTCCCTGGTTGCTGAAGCTGGACCAGAAGAATCCAAAAGTAATGCAAGATCTTCCAAAGAGAAACCAAAGCAAAGGAAACCTGACCCTCCAATCCCCTGGTGAGAATGCTCCCACCACACACTCCATGGAATTCATACACATCTTTTACCATGGAGTGATTATGTGAGCTGGATTTGGGAAAGAAAACTTCTCACACACAAAATGCAGTTTGCATTATTCTGGATGGCCTGTGCAGCAGTACTTGAACACATGTAGACACTCACATTTTAGCTAGTCACATTTTGCTTTTTTAATAGTCTGGAGATTTAGTTCAGAGTCAGATGAGTCCAATGGACAACTCAATTCACCCTTAAGTAAGTATCTAAAATAGATCAGATGAACTGTGCCCTAAAAAACACCTATTTCTCTGCCTTGACTATCAAGAAAGCAAGGTCAGCACAGCTGCATCATAAACACGTCTACATTATTGATGAAGTGTTACAGGAGACAAAAGCCGCTCTCTTAATTTTTCTCAGAAGTGACTATTGCCCAAAAGGAGTGTTTCACTACTCAATTTTAAAAGGGAACGTATTTTTTCTTCAATTAGCCTATATAGCCTACAGTGCTCTTTTAAACCAACTCTGCTTAAAACATGAAAGTCATTGGTAGGAAGATTCCACAATTCTCATGAAAAAAACTGGTTTACACTTGGGTTTGGAGCAGGTTTTCTTTCTTCAAGTGATTGTGCTACATATCATTATTCAGGACTGAAGAAGAATGAAAGTCAAAAATTAACATCTTTACTCTCTGTGAAGCCTTAATAAGTCTTGTAGTTTCTTTCTTTACAGAAGTTACCCTTTCCTTCACTGCTAAAGCCTAGTGTTTGCCTTCTAATCACCCATTTTAAACTAGGCAATGTTCCTGAAATGCAGATCATCTTCTGTCACTTGCTCAGTGTTTTCAGCAGTCTCATTTCCTCTCGCATCTTTTCAAAATTCCCCAGTCTCACAGTTCCTCATATCTTTTCTGTGAACTTTCCTCCTTCGCTTCACATTTCTCTATCCTATTCTCTGAAACATCCACATGATTAATGCTGGTTTGAAGCCATTCACAACTGCACCTGTTCTCCTGTCCCTTCACATGTCTAAGAGGGCATTCATTCTCTAAAAATACATTCTTTTCTCCTTCCAGGATTTTCTATATACTGTATCATACAGTAGATGCTGTTAATATACTGTACACAGTTCCCACGATATATCTCCACCTGACTGTGCTAAGTACAAACATCAGTAGAATAATTATAGCTAAATATTTTTACCCACTACCTTTCTCAACTACTCACAGAAGTGGCTTATTTTCTTTCTCTCTTTTTTTTTTTTTAAAATACTGACTTTGTTCTGTCAAGAAGTACAAACTTGCATGCTCCCCATTTGCATGTAGGGAAAGGAAGACGAAATTTAAGTTCCATATTTTTTAACTTGGATTATTTTTACTGTTCCAATTACATCTTGAAATCTGTAATAAGAAAGTTTGTGGCACAGTCCCTAGAGGGCAGCAGGAAGCCAGCAGGAGTGCCCACAACTGGTCATCAGTCTCTATTCGGTCGTCTAAGAGTTCAATTACCCAATTTATCAAGACATTTCCATTTTTTCTATTGAACCAAACAGCATTTTATGTGATTACTGTGTTTCTGTGTCCTAACAGACCCAGTCACAGACTGTCAGTTAAAGCAAGTTCCCTTCAGCTGCTGTGAATTAAAGCGTGCTCATCCCTTCATTTGATGTGACTTCCCTGAGTAACACGGAGCAGTAAGCACTGCCTGCATGTTTGGGTCTAATCCTACACTGCGTGAGTATTTTGTGGTCAGTTGTTTTTCACCAGTCAAGAAAATAAAAACTCTGCAATTTTTGCTTTCTTCCACTGGTATCTACTTACATACCTCATTCATGTAGTAACTAACTATGATGTTACTCATGTAAGACTATACTTGAGCATGCTAAACTGCACAAGGGGTGAAAAAACAATGCTTGTAAAACAATTATATTTTTGTGTTAATGATTCTGGTTTTATTCAATATGTTTAAATGCTTAGTCTTCACAAAAAATTCAAATACTCCCTTCTCCAGGTTTTGAAGTGCAAAGCTATCCTCTGTAATTAGTTTATGACATATTAATACTCAGACCAGCAGTCTGCTACCACATTAATGATTAAAACCCACCACAATATTTGTCCTGAGAGCAGCCAGTGCATCACATAGCTGTTGTTGGCAGCTTTGTCAAATTTGGACCTCTTTCTGCAATTCAATTTGCAACAAATTGCTGAGAACTTTGAAGTGCAATAAAAGGACACAAGCAATTATAAAATGGAACCAAACAACTCTTACACATTATTCTTTTTCATTTAAGAACATTAAATGCTATCAAGCTCTCAAACTTAAAAAAAATAAAAATAGTAAGCTCATGTTCCTTTTCTATCATATTTTTTTTCTGCATAAACTTTTTTTAATATTTGGGGTGGTTTTTTTAGTGTTGGTATCAGAAGCTTGAAATCAAGGTTTTATGCATATATATCCCTTGTAGTGAGTGCTCACTAGTTGCAACATTGATTGCCTAGGAGTGTTAATGCTAGCATAGGCTGTGATTTCCTACCTAAGGATCATTGACTGTGTATTTTTGAAGAAATCCATGAGAAAAGAACTGTAAATAATTTATACACACAGGAAGTATGCTACATTTCTTGCCTATAAAAATATTGTTATAAAGTATTTTACTAGAAATAACCATACTACAATTTCAGAAGTTTTCCTGGACATGGTTGTTAATATGCCAAGTACAATGTAATGCATGTTCTGTTAATTGCAAATTTGCAAAAGACACCTTAGAAAGTCACTTTTAAATCTATAGTAGCACTCTTCTTTATTTTCTTATTTTTGGTATTTCTGTGGATAACTTTTCATCAAGCAAAATATCGTATTGACCTGCACAAAGAGGGTATATGAATGAGAACTGGCATCTGGTGAAGATTAACGTGTAAGTGAACAAGAATTTTTCTCTTTATCTGTTTATGTAAAAACTCAATGTCAGTTGATCATTTATGTATTTACAAAGATTTGAAGCATGCTCTTCAATTTTTTTTCTTCATACTGTGCTTGAATGATGCTTTTGTAGATGAGCAAATCTTGCTGGAGGGACTGAACAAGCTAAGAATCAAAATCTTAGTATTATTTATTTGTATATACAAAGAATGCTAGTCAAAAGAAAAGTACAGCTATTTAATTTCCCTGTTCAAGATGCTGGTGGTTAGATTCACTCACCTAAGCACAAGCATCTAATCCATTTCCATGCCCTATGGTATCCTCTTTGGTCTACAACAGTCACTTGGGCATGTGTCTCTACACGTGTCTGAGCTCGCAGCTTCACATCCACACTTTGGACATCTTACTCTGTCAGCAGGAGTTTCCATCTGCAGAGTAAACCACCTAAATTTAGGTGTCTGCACAAGAACTAGCTAAGTTTCTGTTACAGGCAATGAAGTCAATGGAACTTGACTCTCTTGCTCATGCATGCGTGGTTCAGTGTCAGAAGAAATGAGGTATGAAAGACATCTGATGCAGGGCTGGCAGACACGGCACAGGGCTAAAGGAAACGTGTCCCTTTCTGAAACCAGAGACAGAGGCCAAGCAGCATATCTTTAGACATCTCCACTGGCTACAGAGACAGATCTGCACTGACTATATGGGAAGTTTACATGCCCTGCCCAAAGATACCCCCATGAGACACCCAAATGTAGTTTTCTTAAATCTGGTTGTTAAATAAAGTCTTGGGGAGCCTTCTATAATGAAAATAAGAAATATTGCACCATAATACTCTCTAATGAAATTAAAAAGCAATTATATAAAGAAAACTGTAATTACTTCTGCAGAACAGAACTTAAATTATAAAAATGTGCCAAAATGAACATATATTGCCATGTCAGAAGTATCAATGACGTCTTTGTTGCAAGCATCACTCCATTGTTTCATTTATGTGGGTGATAAAAATTTAAAACTGACATTAAGAAAACTGTAACTCATGAAATAGAAGATCTAAATACACAATAATAAGCATACATTTCAGTAGTCCCAGGCAAGGAAAGCATAACAGAACTGATCCTCAATGTAAGTATACCTGTATCCAGATGTATGATGTTCTCTGTTAAAATAGAAATTCCACCTCCACATCTTCAGTACTGCGTGTTTTAAAGATATTTGGATTCAGTATTTGTCAGGAAGAGAATATTTGTGCAGGAAAGATATTTAGCTTTCTCAAAAAATAACTAACTTAGGAACATCCAACTATCTGCCAGATGGTACCTAGACAGATTCTTCAAAGGAGACCCACACATATATCTCAATACAGATATCAAAATGCAAGCCGAGAAAGCGGTCAAAACTTGTTTATAAATCCTAATTCAGCACTCTGCAAAGTATTTTATGGTAAAAAGAATAAAAATATCTGCATTTTAGCAAGAAGTGACAGAGGGAGTGTTAAAGAAAACACATTCTGCTTGCCACTGGCTCAGGCGAGCAAAATACTTCGGAGTCTTTCAGGGATGCGAGGCAGAATGAGATATTGCTTCTAAAAATAGTACCAAAGCATTTAATTCTACTTCTTATCTCTCAATACACCATTTAAGAACTAAAAAGAAAAGGTTCTTTTTTTTCCCTAGGAAATTAACCTTTCTGTGCACATAATTATTTTATATCCTGAAGCATCTTCCTTCGTCATTTCTTACACAGTAAAGGGACAGACAGAAACACCTCATTTTGATGGACCAGGTCTCCCTCTGCAGGTCTCTAGAGGCACCCGCCTGCCACCACAAATCGCGAAGGCGTTTCTGTTCAGCAGACTGTACTGTGCCTCCTTACGGACTGCACCTTCCCTCCCACGTCTAGGCATTAAATTTCAGTGAGCCACTGCTTAAGACACACATAATTGTGCAAAGGTAGATAATACAATTTGGGCCTTCTTTCTAATTCGCATTTGTATGTGATTTGCAACTGCACTGTTTTATTTAACCTCCTTCATCAGATGTGTGAGGTCTCCTTAGCCATACCCGTAACTGCTATCAGGCAAGTATCGTTGGAACTGGCAGGTCCACATTTATTTCCAGACTCTTAGCTACTATCAGATTGTTTAAACCTTCAGAATTTTCACTTACGTTTATGTTTTTTGTACATTAAACAATCTTAATCCCTACATAATTTTCTCTGATTCAGATAGCCAAGTAATCCAGTCTCTACTTAATCAATACTTGTATATTATTCTATTTTGAAAACAGAAATTTATATAATTTAGCTGAAATAGGTATATGAAGACAGAAGCCAAAACAGATTGCTCGAGAATTACACAAAACGGAGATGGTGGTGGCAAAAGTACATGGTCTATAGCAAGAGGAGTACTCATGTTAATTTACTTAGATTAAAGCTTGCACAGCCATGGCTAGCTCCTTCAATTCTGGTATTTGATAACTGTGTGTGTAGCATAATCTGTGCTGTAATGTCCTGTTTTTAAGTCATCTTAAATGCAAGTCCTGCAAGGCCAGAAAGAAATGAAAAAAACCCGAATACCACCACTTGCAATATTACAGTACTTGAATTAATCAAGTTAATTGATAATCAAGTTAATAATGGAAACTGAGAAGCAAACTGCCTATAATTTTTTTGTCATTTCACTTATCTGACTTTTTTAAGACAGAGGGGAATTTAAAAGAGTGTAAAAAACACGGGAAGAGCTTCTACATTTCTTTTATGAAGACAAGTTTTTTTTTAATTCAAATAACAAATTACAAAAAGTTAAACACCACTGAATGCTATGCTAAAGAGCGTACAAGAAGATGCTAAATAAAAGAATGTGTTCTGTCAGTAAATAGATTATTTTCAGTGTTCCATAAAGAAATGTATCGCTCCAGAAATCCTGGACTGTAGATTCTGTTGGAAGCTGGATTTTCAGTCTCACTGATAAATTTGATTATTTTGATACTATTAACATCATATAAAAGACACTTAACATTGTTACATTTTCAATTAAAAAAACCCAACATTGGATTGTTAAAAACATAATACTTCTAGTCTGCCAAAATTCCTTTCTGTTAGAAATGGATGGTGTCAGAAAATTCCTCCCCAGGTCAGCCCAGCTGGGCAAACAGGTTTAAAATTTTAATAGTATTCAGAGCTGTTCAGAAGACCTCTTTATACTGTGAACATTCAGATATATTCCAAGTTCTTGCAGCCCACAAAGCCAACCGTGTCCTGGGCTGCATCAAAGCCAGTATGGCCAGCAGGACGAGGGAGGTGATTCTGCCCCTCTACTCTGCTCTCATGAGACCCCACCTGGAGTACTGCATCCATCTCTGGGGTCCCCACCACAAAAAGGACATAGAGCTGTTGGAGTGAGCCTAGAAGGACATGGAGATGATCAGAGGGCTGGAGCACCTCACATGTGAGGACAAGCTGAGAGAGTTGGGCTTGTTCAGCCTGGAGAAGGCTCCAGGGAGACCTTATAGCAGCCTTCCAGTACCTAAAGGGGCCTACAGGAAAGCTGGAGAGGGGCTGTTTACAAGGACAAGCAGTGACAGGACAAGGGGGAATGGGTTTAAACTGAGAGAGGGGGGATTTAGATCAAATATGAGGAGGGAATTCTTCCCTGTGAGGGTGGTGAGGCACTGACACAGGCTGCCCAGAGAAGCTGTGGATGCCCCTGGATCCCTGGCAGTGTTCAAGGCCAGGTTGGATGGGGCTTTGGGCAACCTGGTCTAGTGGAGGGTGTCCCTGTCCATGGCAGGGGTTTGGAACTAGGTGAGGACTAGATGACCTTGAACGTTCCCTTCCAGCCCAAACGATTCTCTGGGTCTGTGGGAAACTCCTTGCTGAAGCAGTCGCGACCCCAGCCGCACAGCTGCGCTGAAGATACAGCGCAGCCCAAAATCTGAACTGCCAGGGGCTACGTTAGCTTTAATTTAGCGCACAAGCAGGCTGCGTTCAACCAGCAGCACAAGCAGATTCTTCCCAAGCGGAAGAGAGAAGCACACACGGCCCAGCCCGACCCTCGCCAGCCCCCGGGGCAGCAGCACAGCGCTGTGTCAGTGCCTGACAGGGGACGCTGCCACACAGGTGTTGGGGCGAACGCGGGCCGTACCACGGCTCCAGGAGCGCCACAGAGGGCAGAATCCAGGGCCTGTCCGATTTCTCCGATTTCACGGTCGAAACCGTGAGGCGGAGCTCCGTTAACACCGTCCGGTGCCTCTCTAGGCCGCTCGGGATCCGCCCTCAGTCCCTGCAGCTGTAATCTCCACAGAAAGCAACGGTCCCCACACCGGCCAGGGCTTGGACCCGCCGCCGCCGAGGGCCGCAGCCGGCGCAGCGGGGGGCCCAGGG
>VWZZ01007549.1:50490-60755 GCA_013399095.1 Psophia crepitans
CCCCGCCCGGGCTTCACCCTCGAAAAGCTGCGCAAATAATCTCACTCCTTTCTAGGTGTTTTTCTCATTTACCTCCTCCAGTAGCCTTTTCCCCACCGTCAGCCAGGCCCCTGGCTGCTGGAAGCGTCTGGCTAACTGGAGATTCCCTGTGTGAGCTGAAGGCGCTGTGAGGTGACGATACAAATGGTTAGATCTTCACAAGTAGTTACCTGAGGAGAGCTCAGGCAGTCCTGGTAAATTATGGTCAGGTCAAACGTTTTCCCCACGTCGTGGCAAGTTTCAGAGAATGCTGCATCCAACGCGGCACCCAAGTGCAGCGACTCCCACCGCACGTTGGCCATCCTGAGCTTCACCCACCTCTTCCCTCCTCCAGCCTGTTGGAAGACGGGTGAAAAGTTCGGGTGGGCTTTTCAAGGCACATAATGAGAAGAAAATGTGGAGGGAATACAGAAAAGCAGCTTAGAATAGTGCTGGAAGTAGAAGAAGAAAAAAATCGCCGGCAGTTTAGAACTGCCAGCTAGAAGGTGGTGATGTCAGACACGAGTATGAGCCATTATGGGTGGCCCGTTTGCTTTCATTGTAGTGACAAACTTAAGCTTTGATATTTGCGTTCTCATGTGGTCAGGAGACAATAGTGTGATGACCAAAAGCTGTGCAGAATTTTCTCATAACTTCCTTGACAAGTCCAGCAGAGTATGGGCTAGCTGGAAAAACTAAATAGTTACTAATTCAAAGTGTTTGAATACACTTTGGTCTGTAGTGCTTTTTGACCTCAATAGTTACTAGAATTTGCACTAAAAATCACTGCAACTGTGCTTTTATTTTTAAGAATGAAAATAATTTAATCGCACCTTTTCTGCAGCTTCTGGGCATTATCTCATTTCATCCACAGAAGAAATCTGGAAAGCGATACAAACTGCCAAGATAAAATTAAATGTGGAGGTGTTCTTTTCCTTGAGCTTGAGCTGAAAAAGGGGTTAACAGAAAACACCTCTTTATATTAGTGAAACACAATTGGTAAGAAATTTAAGAAGTTAGACAGGAGATAAGTAATCAATACATTCACGGATGTTACTTGAATATAAAAAAGATTTCATTAGTCAGTCACATGCTGAGCAGTAGTTTAAACTGATAGTTGTAACTCAGGTATTCTCAGGCTTTTTTTTTTCCAGTTAGAAAAATGATAAGGGAAATTGAGTGAAAGGCAGAAATTGTTACTTGGCTTAAAAAGACCATTTGTAAAACCTGTCTTCCTTTTAGGTCACCTTCCAACAATAATAATGTAGAGAAGAGCGCATTTTGGTTTGGGAAAAAGTCTGATTTGCCACTGGAAACAGAGAAGTTGTTTATTAACATAGGCTGTAGCGTGATGGGGCAAAAGCTGCCAAAAAAAATTACATCAAAGTTTTTATGACATGTAGGAATCAGATTACAGGTTAAGGAAACTCATTTTCTTAATCCCATATATTGCTTCAATGCATATGAAAGGAGTAAATTGTATCCATTAGAGGATTTAATCAGAGGATTCACATTTATTTATGAACACTGAAAACCACTGAAAAACTCTTTGTTTACGATGTATTTCATCCTGTGTTGGTTGGTTGCTTATTTTTTATTACAGTCTGGTTTTAACTATTCTAACTACTATCTTTACGTTAAGTAGCTTGATGCTTCACACCCTAATCACCTACTGCAGTCATAATAATCTTGTTTATTTAGAAATGTCTTTGCTGTCTAGCCTGGGCAAGGCGCCCTATTGATTCTTTTGAGATAATAAACAAAAGTTATTTGGTTATAATCTTCATGCACCAAACTGCCTGAAATGGATTTTAGGATATTTTAACCTTGTTAGGCGCTGCTGAAAATGGATTTGGAATGGTACTGCTGCCAAATCTTGAATAATATTTATGGCATAATACAATACTGGTTTTACCTTTGCAAAATGCGTGTAGTTGTAATCTTTGAAAACGAGATCCTACTTGCCTCTGATTTGCATCCCATCTCTCCAGGAGTGGTGCCGTTTTGCTGGCTGGGGCTTTTTCCTGTGCAGTGAAGGCTGTGGCACCACAACCAAGAGACTGGGCTTCTGCATCAGCACCACTCCTTCTCACCATCGCTTCCCACTCAGCTTGGATGGATTTGACTTCTAAGGAACTAGTATTTACAGTTGCACATAACAACTTTTTAAAACAACATACCCTTTTATTGCTTAACTAAGACACAGTTTTTAAGGTCTGTTAGAATGGAACAACAAAGCTGCTGTAGCTGTTCGATGTGCCTGTTCCTCGTTTTGGCCTGGAAATGTTCAGTTTCAGTGACAGGATGGAACTAGCAAGGTACAGTAAAGCTCCTCTCCCCTTCCAGCTACCTCAGGATTTTGCTTCACATTCCAGATCATTTTACACATTCAGTCTCCTTTGACTGAAGTCATCAAGAGTTAAAGTCAGCTCATTAATTTCTGAGTCTCCAAGGTAACCAGGTTCATGTGCTAACAGGTCTTGGTAGTTTTTCTTGCAACTGAAAATCTTAGTCCTGTATGTTAGAGAAACAACTAATTTTCTAAGTTAGGCTGAGTCACAATACAAATAAAACAATTAAAACTGTACACATTTCCTGTTTTCCCGCATTATCTGAGCCATGTTTGTTGACCTGAGAGACATACAGTATCTCTATTTTATTCTCACTGGCTTTGTTGGAAAAAGTGAACAGATCATCAGGCGTATCGATCCTTCTGCAAGCTTGATAAAGCAGGGCAAACTTCGTAAGAGAGAGTTGCTCTTTGTTTCAACAAATTACGCTAGTTCCTTGGACAATTTGGAAGAAAAAAGTGTAGCAGCATTTCCAGGAGAGAGCTGTATTTACAGAGGGAGAGAATGACAGATCATAAACCCCCAGGAAACAGAGATAAATGGGACAAAGTAGTGGGAGAGATTTGATGGCATATTAAGATAAAAGTTTTTACCAAGCTATTGCTTTACTGATATCATTAAACTGTAATGGTCCTCACATTCATAGGCTATCCTGATTTCGCCATGCTGCTACTAGTATTTTGTTACCAAGATCCTTTCATAAACTTATTTGCAATTATGTCATATCTGAAAGCCGAGGCTGTGAGTCAAGATTAAATTTATTCATTGCCAGTTTGTATCCATTTCTTTTTGGCCAACACTGTCATTTAACTTAACGAGCTCTTCTCACTCCCTAGTATTTAATCTGTGATTTATTTATAGAGATCTCAACCTTCGTTAGATAACGCAAGCCAAGAACAGTTAGTCTCCTCTTGTTAGATGGTCGCAAGTGCCGTGGTTATTTTAATTCCTCTGTGCTCACATTCCAGTCAAAATTCAATATCCTTAAGCTGCATGGACCAGAAATGCGTACGGTGTTCCAGAGGAAGTCTCACAAGTCCTTTCTACAAGAAACACTTATTCTGAATACATTCCCACCTGCTGTGTGCTAGGATCCTATTTATCGTTTTGAAAGCTGCACCACATCAGAAAACACAGGGATTCTGCAGGTGAATAGCATGTGTGGGGGTTTCTCCCGTCCTGATGGTTTCCCACAGATGAGATTCTGCTAATAATAGAGATACTGACTTGCCACCAGGTGGATGATCTTTCACTTTGCACTGCTGAATTTCATCTGATCCCATAAGCAATTCTGTCTCTAGTCTTCAAAAACTTTCCATACGATGTTTCAAAAATGTTATTGTAAAAATGCTGCTCAGCTCTGAGTCATTAGTGAAAGTCAGTAGCACAGCATGTGCCACTGTAATTAATGAAAATATTAAAGTCAGTCCCAAGACAGATCCTTGAAGAACTCCATGGGCAAGTTTCTTTCAGTGTGACAACTCCTTTAAATTACCTGCAGTTGTCTCTCCCCCTGCCAGGCTCATCACCACCTTTTATTTCTTGTTCTAATCCCATCTTCATTGGTTTGTTTGTGCCTCATACTATACAGTATCAGAAACTTTATTTAGAGACAACAAGATTAGATATACTAAATTTCCTATAGTAACTTTATATCAAATTCAGACATCCACAAAACCTTCTGTTCAGTTGAAGGGCCCAGGTCTGACGTAGTAACCTGATTATATTTGGGATTCTTTCTCTGAATAGCTAATTGATCAACAATCAATTTTCATAAAATTGTGCTTGCACGTAAATCACAACTTGAAGAATGTTTATATTTGCCTGTATGGATAACGTACCTCTAACAACTAGTGATTCTTTATAGCAATTTTAATGTTTCGATTACACTTGAATAAGTACTGAAACCCTCAAATTGCTAAAATATTATTTTAAAATGTCTATAGCTACTCACTCAAACTACTTTGTATTTCAGGCTAACGAAAATGAGTTAAAATTCCGCTCTACCTGGAGTTACCGGCATAAACCTACTAACTGGAGTGTAACTGTTCCTGACTTCTTCCAGTGAAAATTACGTCAGGTTTGGGCTCATTGTTCTCATTGTTATAAATGCTCTTTTAAATTATCTCTTGCCATATTAGAACTTTGAAAATGTCAAATCAGAAAAATAATTCCATACTGTACATTCAGGTATGGAAAACTCAGTTAGGAAAGGTTTAATTATTTACACAGAGTAGGAGGACATCGGTCGGGATGAAATGATGTCATCCCTCCTCTCTAATGGCTCTACCTGTGTTATTTTTTCTCATTAGCCAGTGGAGTTAAATAGTTGTGATCCAACCTTGCCGTAACAGTTAGCTCTGCGCTACAGGGATGAAAACAGAGCAGGTTTTTAATTTTGATGAGGTAAGTTCTCTCCCTGCGTCTCATCAAGGCTGGGACACGACTTGCTGAGCCGGTTATGTAGCACGTAACCACAGCCCTTTCCCACAGGAAGGACTCGGCAGTGGAACACCAAAGCTGGTTAATGTAATTACGTCCTATTCCATGACTCTCAAAACATGAACGGGAAATGTGGTTTTCTGCGACACTCGCCTCTCTGTGTGAAGTGGTGATTCCTCCTGTTGCTGCTTGCTGATGGCAGAAAGGTGGGGAAGGGTGTGCGCTGCAAGGCTGTGGAGGTTAGAGGGGATGACACTTCCCCTCAACTTCCATTGAATCAGTCTGCTTCCAAAGCCTTTCCATTGTGAGGCCACACATGGAAGTGCTACTAGCTACCTGCTACCTTCCTGGACTATGTTTTCACTTCAAGAGTAGGCAGCCTTGCACCTTCTTTTCTACCACAGTTATTTTATGCTACATTTTTTATCAAGATGAATCTATTAATAATATTTCCTGTAATTGTGAGTGGCAATTTCCTGCTTCTGGTATTTTTGTATTGCCCACTTCCCCTACCTCTTCACGGTCTGTCCTTGTCAGAACTCTGCTCCGCTCTTGGAATCAGCCAAAATACCCACTCTTCTCAACCCTAAATTTGCCATTAACCAACATGAAATGGAGAGAAGGTGACTATTTAATTTCCTGTAACTGATAACAAAATACAGACAGCGCAAACACTTTTATATCTTGTAAGGTTTATTACAATAGAGAAGATAACCCTTTCTAAATGTCATACACATTATAAAGCTTGTTTATATCACATTATTACCACCACTTTTTTTTTTTTTCAGGGGAAACAGCATTGTAGATCCCTCTTTTTCTGGTAGCATCTCAAGGCTCTGCACAATGACCACCACAAATGCCATCTACACTTCTGAGTAGAGATGAGAGACTTGACCCACGTCATTGCTCACATTTAGAGACTCACTTACCAAGTGGGATACCGCCCGAGACCTTGAGATATGAGCAAATGTCTATATTTATCACCAACAGCCCTTTTTCTACAAACTCTTGCCACGTGATGTCATAGCATGGGTTACATCTCTAATGACTAGTGCACCCCATACAGTGAATAAGATTTTAATAAGATTTTAACACGACAGTACAGCAGATGCTGAACAAACTGTAAGGCAAAGCTCTCTGAGACGCAGCCCTTGTTTTATGCAGCATATTCACACCTCAGACATAAGTGTGAATACACTTTCTCTCCTTTTTACATAGGTGGTACTTTTAGGGTTGGATGAAGTACATAGTCTAGTTAATACCTACACGGAAGCCATCACAAAGCAGCTGACATCAGCAGAAGCAAAAAGAGACTGGGAATGGGAAAGAGCAGAATTGGATCCTTTGGCAGTGCGGTTGGCTTGTGACATCTTTACAGTTCACTAACTATAGCCTGAATAATTTACCTGTAACTTGGTAATTTTATGAAAAGAATAAAGTTCTTGGAACTTTGGAACATAAGTTCCAATTACGTATAAGGAGCTATTAATTCATTAAATACTTCAGCCAGAAATATCTTTTGCTGAAGGGCTGTTATGTTGGCATAACCCCCCCCCCCAGCAGTGGAAACGCTTGTTCAGTGTCATTCAATACCCCATTTAAGCTAACTTCTTCACTAACAAATGTTCCTGGTGATGTAATTAATTTGTTCCATCTATGTCAATCATGTATCTACTACACATTAAAGTTAAAAGTGGTTCCACTCTCAGGCATCTAGCTTTACGTCAGTGAATACCACTGCTGTTCCACAGCTGTTTTGGTGATCGTGGTTTGCCTTCGAAACAATCTGAACAACTCCTGGAATGTGCAGCATAACCAGCGATAACAGTCATGTCAGGAGAAACTTTAACCACAGAGATGTTTACGCTTTATTACTACAGAGATTGTTTCAAGATCTATTCTGTATTAGCAAAGGGCTGTACGTTACCCTGTAATGAGTGAACCAGAAGCCGAGGAATGTTACTCTACAGAAGATGGTGAAAGGCATCTCCATACTGTGTTCTCCTCACTTTCCAACCCGCTCTAGTGCCTGTGAGGCCACATCACCCAGGCAAAAGTGACGGAAGTGGCAAATGCAGGAATATTCTGGAAGCAATCGATCTGTGTGTTGTGGTGCATCCAGGCCACACTAAAGCAAACTTTAGTTTTTCCCTGGAATCGACAGCAGCTCTGTATGCAGCTCAGAGAAAGAGCGAAAACGCACGTTCTGGTAGTGAAAGGCACAACCACGTGCCCCTGGACATTCAAGTTGTTCCTTGCGACGTCTTTTTTTTCCACAAGAACTGTATTCATAGCACTTGAACATTCCTCTGTGGAGCAAACCACGGTTTAGGATGTTAGTGTTAAAAGCAGCTGTCAGACATCTAAGAAAATGACCTTTTAGGTAAGCACTGATTTCTGGGAACTGCTAGTATGAAAGCTGAAAACTAGCCATGAAATGCTTGTGCTGCAGCAGTTCAGTGGGATTTTTGTCAGTGATCATCCAGAGAGACTGGATCCCCCCAGGCCAAGTACGGGTGACTTAACGCTGGGTGCTCAGTTATGCAAAATGTTGGTTACATTACACTGTCAGTATTTAATAACATAGGTAAAACACACCAAGGTGAGGTTCTCTTTCCATTTACTTCACATGGGAGGTAACATATGTTAATAGTAACATACTATTAACACTGAGACAGTGGTATAAATGTTTGTTGTGTCTCTCAGTTACCTAGCAACAGATTTTGATTGTATTTTAACCTTATTAGCAAGCTTACTATGTGCATTTTAACTGAAAATACAGAGAAGACATTGTATTTGTTTATAAACTGAAAGAGAATAAAAGAACAGTCTATCTGCTACCATTACCAAAACCCACTGGGACATTAAGCATGGATATTCCTTCTATTTTTTTTCAGAGATAAACAAACTTTTTGTCCAGAATATGCTATAGTAGAGCATCAGAATACTAACACGATGGTAATTTGGGCTTACATAATAAATCTGTTTCTTTCCTCAAATGAAGCACCCTAAGCATTGTACCTCATTGTAACTAACAATCAGAATTAAACAGCTGCCCATCCGTTAATGTACCACTGTTCCAAATAACCTATGGTTTTGGAGAGGCAGGACAGTCATTAGCGTGAGCTTCTGTAACAGCCTAGAAGAAAGAAAATTGCAGTACTGAGTATTTGAAATGCAGCACTCACTTATGACAGAAGTGCTCTTACTCTGCTGGATCCATTTACTATTCTCTAACAGAAAAAGCTGCCTCTCTTTATCTCTCCCTCTTCCTGTTACCAGACTACTTAAGACTTTAAACCCACCATCCTGCAGTCAGCTCTGGCATTTACTGGCAGACAGAGCAATTCATTAAGCAAAACCACAGAGATACCTTTTTTAAACAAAAAATAGGCAGAAGGGCTGGTGAGCATGAAGTAATGTACATCTTTATTACAGTAACAATGAAAACAGATACTGGCATGTTTAAAACCCCCTAGCAGGGGGCAACTTCCAGTGATTTTACATTAAGTCATGTATGAATATACTAGAACACATGTTCCTTTGGAAATATACCTTGTAAACGTTTGACGAAGAAGTAAAACTGAACAGGAATCTTTTCTTTGCTCCAAGCCTTTATTTCAAGGAGGGGAGATTTCAATTTACCACTATTTGATCAATATAGATTCCTCTCTAAGCAATAAAGACTCGCTGACTGATCTCACAAGCTATATTTAAAACGAAGTTCTGAACATTCTGAAATACAAGAGTCACTGTAATTTCAGAGCAGTTGTAATACCTTATCCTCTGTAACAAGCTGCCAGAAATGCTCCTGGCTAATGCCCATCACCATTTGTTCTAAAGATAGCAACTTTCTGGCTCTAGCAGGTAAGTCAGGACACACAGGCTTCGATTTATGTCCGATATACCTCTTGCCTTTCAACTTTGGAGGCAGTAATTTTGGAAACATATCCTCTGTGAATTTTTTATTATGAGGTTCTCAGTAATGCGTTAAATTAGCTGCCATATTTTATCCAAAACAAAAAAATAAGATGGATGTTCCCCTAAACATCCACAGTTTTTATCACCAAGGATTTCAGCGTTTTTCCTTCAACATGCAAGTTAACTGAGGAGATCTGAACACATTTTCTGTATAAAGAGAACGAAATTCCATACTGTGTTGCTGGTAGCCCTGGAATCAGCTGCAGAGATTAAGACAGGAAATAGTTCCCTGGACACGGATCCAAAAGACAACCGAGGCTCCAAAGAAACAATTATTTTTGATGTTGCAGTCTGTTGCACACGATCCTCTTAGTTAGGTCTTTTTAATTAGCGTAAATGGAATAAGGAAAAAGAATATTTCAGAATATCCAAATGGATTTTGTTTTTAAGTTCTGCCATCTGCCTGGATTACTCAGGCTTTTCCAAAGATATTTGAGACTGTGGGATGAAATCCAGAAAATACTTTAAATATCACTTTGAAATCACATATATCAATATCTCTTTTCCCCCATTTTGGTAGAAATAAAGAAATGTGTTAACACTTGATCATAGTGTAAATGGGTGTTTCTTGGTCAGCATGCCTGTCAGAACAGAATCAAATCCACTGTGTGCAGATAACGTCATCGTTCATAGACAAAGGCTTAGATATGACTTTATTTATACCACAGCTACGGCTAAAAGACACGGCTTAATTTTAAGACACTACAGGCATGAATAAACCAATTACCAGTGATCTTTCCAAGACCTGTATTTTAAATCTGGTCTCTCCTGTTATTATGTGATGATTTGTATCATACTTTTTACGTATGCGTGCATTACATTTTCCTAAGTAGGACTGCGGGTGGACAAACAGCAGCGTGAGGCAGTGACTGTCAGAAAGCTAATGAATGAATATTATTCCTACCCCAGCCGCAAATTATGAATCGTGACACTGATTACACGTGGGCAGAAGCATAATTCCATCAGCAGTAACATGGATACAACATAGCATCAGCCAGCTGGAGGTAGAACATCTCCACTAATTCATACCTGACATCAAGTCTAAAAATCGAACTGCTTGGCCGACAAATTGTTTCACGAGAAACTGCTTTCGCTGCCCTCTGTGGCACGTTCAGGTTGCCCCCCGAGAACACCCCATGCAGTCTCCGCCCGTCTGAAGCTTCCCCAACACCTCCCGTTCCCAAACGACTTCCCCGCGAGCACCGGGGCAGCGCAGCACACGTTCGGCGCCCGCAGCGCGACACGGGAGAGCTGGCGTTTCCCCCCAGCACCCCCCGGCCCCGGGCACCCGTTTCCATCAGCCTCTCCCCACCCCCCTCCGGCTGCGGCCGCAGCCTCGGGTACGCAGCGCGGCTTACCGGGCACCGGTTCCCAGGCGGCGGGGCTGAGGCAGACCCGGGAAGCCGGGCCCACACGCGAGGGCCCAGCCCGACTCCGGCCAGGCCAGATCCATTGCACTCCGCTCGCCGCTCC
>VWZZ01007549.1:61743-98417 GCA_013399095.1 Psophia crepitans
GGAGAGCATGCGGCAGGCCGGGGGGGACGGCGAGGCCGCTGCCCTGCCGCCGCCCGCCGAGGAGCCCAGCAACCGCAGCCTGCGCCTCAGCGAGCACTGCCAGGCGCTGCAGGCGGCGGCCGGTGGCGCCCAGCCCGGACTGCTCCCCGGATATCGTCCCGCGGAGAGGAGCGGCAGCCAGGTGCAGCCCGCCGCCGGCCCCTCGCCCAGGGAGGAGGAGGAGGAGGGGCCCGATGCGCGCAGGGGGCCGGGCGGCAGGCCGGAGCGCAGCGAGAAGCTGGCGCTGTACCTCGCCGAGGTGGAGAAGCAGGACAAGTACCTGCGGCAGAAAGGCCGGTTCCGCTTCCACATCATCCCCGACGGGAACTGCCTCTACCGTGCCGTCTGCAAGGCGGTGTACGGGGACCAGCGGCTGCACAGTGAGCTCCGTGAGCAGACGGTGCACTACATCGCTGACCACCTGGACCACTTCAACCCGATCATTGAGGGCGACGTGGGAGAGTTCCTCATTGGCGCTGCCCAGGATGGGGCCTGGGCTGGCTACCCGGAGCTGCTGGCCATGGGCCAGATGCTGAACGTGAACATCCATCTCACTACGGGTGGCCGCCCCGAGAGCCCCACCGTTTCCACCATGGTTCACTACCTGGGGCCTGAGGACCCGACACGGCCCAGTATCTGGCTGAGCTGGCTTAGCAATGGGCACTACGATGCTGTGCTGGACCGCGTGTGCCCCAACCCAGAGTACGAGGCGTGGTGCAGGCAGACTCAGGTACAGCGCAGGCGGGATGAGGAGCTGGCCAAGTCCATGGCAGTGTCCTTGTCCAAGATGTACATTGAGCAGAATGCCTGCTCTTGAAACCACCTGGGCTGCAGGCTGTGAGCTTTGCTGTGGGGACTGGGACAGACAGAAGGTGTGCTGGCTGTGATGGTGATGCCTTAATCCTTAATGAAGCAGCAGCACCCCAGACTGAGATGGATTGTAGGTTGTGGGGGATAAATTCAAACTGGTTTGTAATATTCTGTTGTAAAAACTTAGCCTCAGATTATTTGCAAGCAGATTCTTTTGTGTATGTGTCTCCCCTCCCTGCTATTTTCTATAAGAATGTATTTTTTGCACAATACTTTTAAACTGTTACCTCCATCTTCTACATCTTAGGTTAGTATCTGGCTTTCAACTGTACAGCCAAAAAAAGTTTGTAAACAGTTTTTGTAAATAAGGCTTATGATGTAACAGCTATTTTTTTGCTGTGTTTTTTACCCATAAACCTTATATTTTTACCAAATGAAGTTGATGTCAAACTAACCCTCCCTAATTGATTTTCTTGCAAAACTAAAACAATGTTTTTTGTAAAAGTGCATCAAAGTATGAACAGACTGCTTTTCAGAACAGTTGCTTTCTCTGCCTGGAGCACAGAACAGGTCCTTTGAGCCAGTTGGAATGCAGCTACACATGAACAGTATGGGGAGCAATTGGCTCTTCTGTATTTAATTACTGTTTTGAGTAAACTGGCCTCTTGTTGCCTGGTTGGCTCACCCTCTGCTCCATTTATATTATTTACTGTAATAACAGAACATTAACTTGCAATAGAATGTTGTGACTAGATAATAGTCTCCTGCTTTGGCAGTAATTGCCTTGGCTGCACCTCCGTGTTTGTGTTCGTTTCTGGGGTTATGGTGTCTTTTGTAAAAGCCCTGCTTCTTTTTTGGCACTGGTGTTGCACCAACAAATTGTTATTTGATCACTAGACTTTATTCACTTGACATTATTTTCTAATCAAGAAATTGGGAATGGTGTTCTACATTATGGTTTAAAAGAAAAAAGTATTTAAATGGAGATTTGTATGGTTTGCTGGGTCAAACATTTAAATGTTTCCAATCTGAATTCTGTCTCTTCTACTTTGATTAACTTGGTAGAGATATTTATGAAGTAATGCAGTTTGTACTTTATTTTGTAATATATTGTGATTTTTGGAATTTATACTGTATTTGTATAATAGGAATATTCACAGCTAAAACGGAATGAATAAAGAATATAATTTTACTTGTGCTTTTTTTTCCCCTCTACCTTTTGCATTCCTGATGTGGTGAAGAACTGCAAGTGGGTTCCCAAGACCCTTTATTTCAGTTTTCTGCCTTAGTTTCCCCAATTAAGAGGTGTGAGGAAGGAACTGGGTGCTTCACAAATGTGAACCACTGATAATTCTGGTGTCCCTGAATATGTGAAACAAATACAAGCATTTAAAGACTATTGAACATAATTCTCTTGTAACTGTAAGAGATATTGGCATATCTCTCTGCCAATGAGAAACTTCTTTATATAGGGGGGTTCCTGAGCATGGTAGGTGGGCTGGTGATAGCAGTGGTTGTGATGAACCAGCTCCCTGCTGGGTTGTGTGGACTTGGACTTTGGTGCTTGGGAATCTCTGTTCTACAGCCGGTCTCAAACCCTTTGAGGTTTACCCTGTCACCAGTGGTACCTCTGCAGCTCTCTTTGTGTTACTGGGTACAGGTAATGTCATAAGAAAACACCCATTTTTGCTCCCCTTACAAGATGGAAATGCCTTGCAAGCTGTTAAACCGTACTCTGTGTGTGTCTGCATGTGTTTACAAATTTGCCCCTGATTTTTAAAAATAGTAGAAGGCCATCCTTAAACAACAGAAGGGCACTGGGTTAAAACTAGGATTAAAAAGGAACTAAACAGTTGAAATGCAGCAGCCTTAATTGAGCACACTTGTGATAAAGAGCTGCAGGGTTGTATTTGGTACTGTTTTATGTGATGCAAAGAGTAGATTTAAATAATTTTATTTCCAAATTAATGGCAAACTCAGACTGTGCTTTCCCCCATGTTCTTGATGGGGAAACAACCGTTTGTTTTTTTTTTTTAAAAGGTCAAATAACGGTAGAAAAAACCAAGTCTTGCTAGTCCGCTATTGCTTAACTTTACTGAAAAGCTGAGTTTTGAGGTGAGAGCAAGGCAAAGATGCAGACATGGATGTGTTCACGAGGAACAGAAGTGGTTGATGAAGCTACTCAGGTGGCTGTAAGCACAAAAGTGCCACTACAGCATCGCTAAATATCAGTGATGTGCTTAACTGAAGAACAGCTTTGTATCTAGACTGCTTAGGTTTTGGGTTGGATGTGATGAATTCACTCAATGTTGTCAATATCCCAAACTTAAAAAAAAAAAAAATTTCTTGTAGACCTTTTAAAATTACCATTTTCAGCTGCATCACGGGTTTTGATTACAGATTTTGTTTGTGTTTTGTGGCACAAACCTTAGAAACACTGAGATTAAGTTAAGCCAGCAAGGATTGATACTGCATAGCGTTCACTCTGAGAGATACAATTTATATTAAAATATCAACAAAAAGGTAGTGTTAAAAATGAAGAGTGCAGAGCCCCGGGATAAGCTCCCACAGAGTCCCTTAGCAATTTTGATGCTACTGCATGAGTCACAGCTGCACGCAGATAACTCTATGGAATTTCAAAAAACTGGGTTGCTTGTTGAACTAGTTTGCAAAGACATTGAGGATGTATTGCTGAACCATGCAACTTGTTTTTGCAGCTTGCATTACATACTCTGTCTATTCTAAAAGGAAATGAAAAATGGCATGTCAGACGTTTCAGGTACATGAAAAGTGAGAACTTTTTTTATTTTATAGCTGTGGCGTTTAAAGTTCAGCTGAGATGCTGAGTTCAGATGTAGGCTACTGGTGTCTTGCCTGAGTCACAGCAGAGGCAGTTTTATGGAGTAGTTTTATAGATGGACAAAGCTTTACAAAACTGCTTGTAACGTCCTAGCTTGGCCTCAGCAAAAGCAGAAGTAGATGCAAGTTTTCCCGTACTGTCCCCTCCTCAATAATAGCAGCCATGAGAAGGACAGTTATCCTTGCTCATAATTTCAGTACTCTGTTATTTTAACCTTGGCTAATCACTTGCATAACCCAGCTAATCCTTCGACCTCTCTGCGGATGCTGTTGAGCAGACTCTTTATTACTGGCCGTAAGTGGGAAGGAGGGCTTGGCTTTCGGTGCTCAGTTGTGTGGGCCTTTCAGTCAGGTAGAAAATGCTTCAGTTCTAAACTGAGCAAATGGGAACTGGAGTCTGCGGGAGCATAAACTTGCTGGTGCCTTCTTTGCTTGTATTTTGTAATACAATTGTGAATTAGTCGACACGTCGGATGCTTCATTTCAGGAGTTTCTTAGGTTGCCAAGACTATGGCATTCTGTCACTAAACATGCAAGGCGTTTTCATGTGCATTGAACAGGCTGTCTTAGCCAAAGCAAGGTTTGCAAGGACTGCGTTGGTTTGTGTGTACGATGAACCCCAAAATGAGGGTGGTGAGCAACTGGGAAAGGAAAGATTTGTGTAAGTGTCGTTGTTCTTCATCTCCATCAATGATTTTCTTTTTGAAAAGTTCAGTGGATGACTCTTTGTGCTTAGCAGCGTCCTTAGGATGCATAAAAGTTGCCTGATGCCAGCTGCTGGGTTTGTCTGTCCTGCTGTATTTGGCTGGTACATCACATGTACAGGATAAATCTGTTGCATTGATGTTACTTGTGAATAAAGGTGTATTGCAGTACTAGTGCAGTACTAGTGCATGTGCAAAAGCACGTGCATGCAAATATTTCTTCTGTCTGCTTTTGGTTTTGCTATGTCAGAATTAGTTGGTAGGTTTTTTATGAGGATAAAATTCTAATTTTGGTTTGGTGGTTTGTCAGTGCACAAACACGTGGCTTCCGAATCCAAGCAGAAGATGATGACCGGTATCTCACATTGGGGACAAATACCTGGCATTAACTATTTTTTGCTTATTTTTTGCTTATACTCTTTCATGCATATTTGATAGTGTATTGATATGCATTGGTAAGTGTTTCCAGGATCTTGGTGCAAAATGGTACAAAATGAAAAAAACGAGCTTTGGTGTTGAAAAGATCATCCCATTTCTGATGGCACGGTTATACGAAAGCGTGCAGCATGCAGAAAGGTGTGAGTAAGCGCTGGAAAGGACATCAGCGCTGCCAAATGCAATTCGGTAGTCATTAGGACTTCTTTTTAAGAAGCAGAAAAATTTAAATGTTGAACTTTTTAGTAATATACAGGCTGATTTATAACACGTGCATGTGCATTTTAGTTGAAAAAAAGTGGCTTTCATATTTCCTGTTCAGTTTTAATTTAGAATCTCTCTTTTTAAAAAAGCAATTATATAGTATTAATGGGTAGGAAGCCATGGTTATGCAGTAATAGATTGTACTTCAGTAATTTTTTTTCTGGAGTTAGTATTTAAAATAATTTTTATACAGGGAAGCCCATTCATGATATTCAGACTGCATGTCTATAGAATTAAAACTCTGGCAAGTGCCAGGTTTCTGTTACATGAGTGGTTATTATTCTATCTCTTCATACATTCATCCTAATTACTGAATAAGACCAGGCTTCTCTGGAGAAAATGTGAGTGTGCAATTGTAGTAGCGTGATGCATGCACACACATAGAACTAATCTTTCCTGTGTGATCTTGAATTTGGCATTTCCTGCATTTTCAGTGCGTATTTTAAAACCATCATGCTTTTAATGCCTATTTTATTTCCTACAGTTTTAAAAGGAAAATAAAATCTTTTATGGAAGTATAGACCATATTATTTTCACAGGTACAAGGATCCAGCATTTTTTCTTCACAAAACTTGTAATTTTTGCGGAGTGTAAAACTTTATTTTTCAGCTATCCAACCAACCAACATTTCTGGGCGAGAAACCCCATGGTTTCAGATCTCTGGGTGGGATTTGGAACTTAGTAAGCTCTGTCAATTTAACCTGATATGGCTAAGAGCCACGTCTTCCCATCGCTGGTGCTGTGCTCAAGTTTAGATGGCTGCTTTTAGAAATGACATAATCTTTGGAACTCCAACTGAGCTTCTTTTAATATTTTTTTAGGCAGAGCCTGTGGTCAAAATGTACTCCATTTTAAAATAAATAATACAGTACATTTTATATTTAAATTCCAAATGACTTAAAGATTGAGCTTTGACTAAGCAATTAAGGAATTAACTCATGTGTTTATATGACTTGTCTGCTTTCCTACCAAACTTCAGCTCCACTGGGTCAGGTTACTCACCTTGCCTTTCGTGGCTTAAGGTAGAAGTGATGACAAAATTATTGTCTCATTAATTACCAACGCAATTCCTATTACTCCTGCAAACTCTACCTGCAGTGTTTTAATTTCATTTTAATTTTTGTTGATTGTCAATTATTTGCCCATTCAAATTTAACCTTGGAAACTAGCTATGCTGTAACCCCAAACCTAATTAAGTAAGACATTTGAATGAGTTTAGGAGTTGACAGCTGTTTTGCTGCTTATGTATAATTGAGGGAAAGGTGGTGCCCAAAATGAAGCAGTTGTGAAAGGACTTGTTTTGCTCGGAAAGGTGGTTATGTCAGCTTATAGATCAGCATTGTGGCTGCTGATCTAAAAGCCTTAATGCACTTGCATTTATTATTTCTTAATAAAGAAATAATGTTGTCTCACAACATATTACATTTTTGCTAAACTGAGAATGGAGACACAAGAGACTCATACTGGTAGACTAAAAAAAGAAAATAATCTTTGGCTATTAGGAGCCAGGAAGTAATTGTTTTTTTCATTTATTTCCCACCGTGTGTAGTATCCAGTGAAAGAAATCTTTGGCTTTAGGTAAGGAATGTTTGCGCATGTGGCCTGCGTCCTTCCTGAACTGGTAAATTGAATACATGCAGAATAAGATCTTTTACTTTAGATTTATACCCATAAATGTGTTGAGTAAGAAGTTTCCTTGCCTAAATGACTTACCTTTCATACTGTAGGGCATTTAGCACAACAAAGCTGCAGTCCCACTGGGACTGGGACGAGAAGCAGTGTCACTAACAGCACACGCTTTGCAGTTATCTGAAAGCCTCATCTCCATTTCTTTTCTTTTCCTTTTTTTTTTTTTTTTTGGCATGCAGCTTATCTTACTTGTCAGGAAGTAAATATTTATGGATGTTTTCTCAATTAGGTAGCTGTCCTTTTGTATATACTCACAACAATTCATGTAAAACATTTGCGCAAATGTGATTCCTAGTAGATTTCCATTTTTCAGCTGGTATTTTACAGCAGTTGCCCTGAAGAGGCCCTGGAACATCTGAATTTGATAGAAATTATATGTGTTTGTGTAGTCAGTTTTCTCTCCATGTAGAATAGTTTTATATAGCTCTGGCCAGAGACAGACATGTTGCAAAATGAACAAATAGGACAAATCTGGGCTCTGCTAGGGAAATTAAAGGATCTTTTAATGAGAAATAGTTATTGTGGAAAGCTTCTCCAAATGTATTATTGCAAAGGGGGCTGTTGGGATACTCTAGTACATATGTTCTTTGAAACACTTTATTGTCACATTGAAATTATTTCAACAAAAAAAGACCCCAAAAGAGTGTCATCTTTTACAAAAAAATGTTGCCTGAAATGACTGGACAGGATGCAATAATTCTCAAACCATTCTATCCTGTCTGACATTGTCACAACAAATTTACTGCACTATTTGCTTCCGGGAGTCCTTCAAATTATCAATTAAGTGATAATTAACATATAGGTTAACATTTTTCTTTAACCTTGGCATTCCTGATGTGTGGAAGTGAGGGGACAATATTGTTCTTGACCTGAGTAGCACTTGTTTGCCCATACGTTAGCTTTCTCTGGCTAACACCTCCAACACATTCTGCATTAACCGGTGTCCCAAAGCTCAGTGACACTTAGGTTTACATACCTATCACAAAAACCTCTAATTTCAATTAAGAAACTTGGAAAAGATGCATGCCTAGACTAGAACACCACCTAACCGACGCAGGCTATGTACCGTATTGGGTATTATTTGCACGCTCACACCTGAAGTTGCAATACATACCTGAAATACACTTTGATTGCGTATCAGACTCACCAGGCAATTACAGCATTTATCTGTGCAGCTGAGAGTCCTGTGGGACCTCAGATTTCTTTGGGCTGGTTTGACACAGGTCCTCTCAGGCCAAGCCATCCATCCCTTGGAGCAGCCAAGAGCCGAAGTCCCAGCCTGTTATCTGCTGGCTCTGCAGCTGGAGTGGGACAGCTCAGAGAAAGCTGGGTCAGTGAGCCCTAAGCTTGACAGGTCAACACTGCTCCTTGAATTCTCCTTTGAAACTACTAATTTCTGTGATATTACTTGGTGAGTAAATAGCAGTAAAGTAAATATCAGAGAAAGTCTAACTTTTTGTTTGTTGCTCTCTGGAAGTACACATGATGTATTGCACCAGCGTCATCCCCAGGTGACAAAAAAACCTGCTCTGGGTAGGCTGTATTCAAAAGGAGCCATGGCACCCATCACCCCAGAGACAGGTTATACAACATGAACCTTGGCAGTGGCCACAGCCTTAACATCTACAGGAAATCATTCTGCCAACTAGGCTTCTAGCCCGGGACACCAAGTAGGTAATAGTAGATGCTCTACTTCAATCAAGGGATTGAGTTAATCTCTGCTAAGACTTTTGGTGCTTCCTCAAGCCTTTGAGCTTTATCTCAGTGCTCTCTGGATTGAGCTCTAGCCAGTCAGCAGCTGTATCAGATCTCTTTTGGTCACTTGATATTGATAGAGGAGGTAAACAAGAAGCAGGTACTGTCGCTGTGTGGGGAAACCTGTGCTCCAGCCTGTCTCACTGCTTCTCCTAACAGTGATTTTATCACTTCTGTCTACTATGAAGTGTGAGGAAAAAGAAATTACACACCACTGGAACACAGAATCAGTTCTGTCTCCACTACTCACTTAAAATCTCTCAGATAAAAATCTTCAAATCTGCACCAAGCCTGTTATACTTACTTTTTTTTTTCCTTCTAACTATAAAAATATCACTAGAAGTTTATAGGTAGCCATGGCAGCATTTTACAGCTCTGAAAATGCTACAGACATTTGGTCACATGGAGATCGTCAGTGGGATGCAATCAGGTATTCTACCAAATTCAACCCTGGATCGAGATTTATCTGCTGCTCGGATATTGGTTTCAGTCTATTTACTGCCACCATTATGTATTTAATCCCCTCATAAACTTTTAAATGTTTGTTCCCACAGCATAGGGAGGGAACGTTGGGCATTGTTTCCAGTGATAGTGAATACTAGCAAAGCAAGAAGGGAGAGGAGAGTAGCCCCTTATGGTAGGAAAAGTCCCATGGCTGCTTAAAGGCAAGAACCTCCGCCACCTCCAAATTTGTTCTTGATGTGGACATTTTAACTTCCAGTTGTCTTTTTTTTTCCCCAAGTGAACCTGTGATATGAGGTCAGATATTATGTATAGATCCCTTTTCCATGCAGATATCGGTAGTGATTGTAGATGAGGAAGGAAAAGTGCAATAAAATAAATAGACAAAAACGTTTGTATACACACCAAAAAGATCAGGAATTGATTTCTATCCGCTCGCTACTAAGAAGACTAACATTTGGAAAGTATTGCTTCAGGCTGAAAGTCTTCTTTAGAGAATCTTATTCTTGCTAAATATTCTTTATATCGAGTGCATGCTTATACATTTGCTAAATGCTCTGAAGAGAGGATCAGGGCTGTGCCAACAAAACCAGAAGCAATGTCTGTCTCTGGGATGAAAGCACAGCCTTGCCTTTCAATGGCCTGACCTGTGGGTTTGCATCTCACTTAGGACTTTGCCTTCATTTCCTTGACACAAAAAATGCTTTGCACATGTTTTGCAAAACTTACCTTTTCCTACCTAGAGATGAAATATGAATAGAGATCTTGGGAGTCAAGTCCAAAATACATTTTAGAAACTTTACTTCTGATAAGATTTTATTTATGTGGTGTTTTCAATTTCACAAACTTTATGGTGTAATTCAAGCACACGGCAGTGAAAGTAAGTTTGTAAAGAAGTGTTAATTCCACCTTTGTAGACTTTCTAAGTAAGTGCTTACAGCTGTGTGAAGTTAGTAAGGGAATTCTGAATGGGAAATATTATGTGAATAGGACGTTACGAAAATCTGACATTTCTTGTTCTTATGTACTTTATTGTACATTTCCAGATTTGATTTCTTAGGGGGAAAAAAGATATTGAAAATGGAGCTTATTTGGTCTCTTTGCTACTGTGCTTATTGGCCAGCGCGTCCCAGCAACGCCCTGAACCCTGTCACCTTCCTGAAGAACAGTCTTTGCCTCTGGTTATTAAAGATGGGGAATTAAATGCAGTCTGTTTACACAGATTTTTGAAAGAAAATCTTTGAAGGGGGGAATGTATCATAGAATCATAGAATGGTTTGGGTTGGAAGGGACCTTAAAAGATCATCTGGTTCCAACCCCCTGCCACCCACTAGATCAGATTGTCCAGGGCCCCATCCCACCTGGCCTTTTGTAAGGAGTACGTAGCCCCAGCAGAGAGTTGAAGGTACTGTATTACAGACACCTAAAACTTCCATATGTAACCAAATTGCCATTTAGTGATTAGAAGCAGGAAAATGATATAGCACTTATAAATAAATCATAGAAACCACCTTTCAGGAAATCTTGTGGAGAGGAGAGGGCATTACATGACAACAGCTCATTTCTAACCCCAAGCTAATACGACTTAGCTGCTTTGCCAATCCTTGGGACTCACAGGTCTGAATTGCCGCCTCCCACCCCTCCTTGGACCCTGCTTACAGCATGTAACACTACAGCTGCAGAGCTCAGAAGGGTGGCTTAGAACAGTGAGATGTTCTACAATCGTATTTCTGTGAAATATTTAAACTTTGTTCTGTTTTTTTTTACCTGAAGATTTGGGAGGAAGTTGCCTGTTTCTAAACTGTGCAATTTTTAAAGGTCAAAATGCAGCCCCTGATGCACATGCAAAACCAAACAGACAAAAAAAACCAACCAAGAATTTCTCTGCTCTGGCTACTTGAATAATATGACTTTCACCCTCCATCATCCCAGCCAGGTTGCCACTACCCCACCAGCTTGTATTCCTGCCACTGTCTCATACACTACCTCCAACCTTGCTCTTACCATCTCAGCTCCTTCTCCCTATGCTTCTGCCAACCTCCCACCGTGCACTGATCCTGATGCCTCTTCTCTTGCAGCATGCCTCACTTGCAGTAATAATGACCACTTTACACAGCATCTATCCTAGTGATATTGGATCTAACCTCCCTGACCCATAGAGTAGCAGCTCTTTTTCAAGAGGACATAGCAAGACTGCTCATAGTAACAGCAAGCCTTGTTTTTACTGGTGATATACTGGTAGGAACTAGATTCCTTATTAATGATGAGATCTAGTGGCCATTTGGAACAAGGCTGTCTTCCTCTTGTTTTAGCAAGTTAAACAAATTGCAAGTTCGAATGCAACCAGAAGCCTTCACAGAACTGCAAATCCTGGAGCTGTCAGCAGAAACGCTGTTGTGGAGGGCAGGGCGTGGGGCAGAGCAGAGGAGCTGCTGGGGCCAGGGCCGGTTCTGCTCAGACCCTGGCAAAGCTCAGCTCTGTCCTGATCCAGGGACGAGGAGGCTTAGGCCGCAGCAGGAAGGTCTGAAGACTGTTTATTTTAAGACCTGTTTTTCCTCAAAAACTTTGGTCCTGAATAGCTTCATTGCTTAACTGCTGGTAGCTGCCAAGAGCTGTACCAAAGGCTATTTTCCCATGGCACTCTGCTTCGCTTGCATTGCCAGAGAGATCAGCGCTGTAGACGCTGCAGACGAACCAGCCCACCTAGAAGGCCACCAGCTATTCTGACGGACCAGAACCTGCAGCTTGGTCTGACAGTAGGCGGTTGAGGCACCCGAGTAAGCAGAGCGGTTGGTTAGCTTCTGGTGTCTTAGCTACTGCTCCCTGGAAACGCGAGGCCTGGCAGCCTGCAATACCCACCCTGCAATACCCACTGCCTCTCCACCCTTCGAACACACGGTGTTTTGTGAGGTCCGTGTTATTGTGTCCTTTTGAAAAGCTGTGCTAGGCTGCAAATTCTTCTGCATTTGGGTCAGCTCGTGTTCTACATGGCACCCTGTAAAACTGTCACCCTGACTGGGAACTGTAAGTCGAAATCCCTGCAATAGCACAGCTTTACCCACGGCTTCCTTGGTGGCCCTGGCCTGTGGCGAGCTGTGCCGCTGCTCCTGCTCAGCCTCTGCATATCAGAGACGCAAGGAACAACTTTCTCACAGCATTACCCTGCCATGAGCTACAACGAGCAGGCTTTATAAACAGCAGAAAGTACAATGGAGCTGCTATGAGTCATCGCAGATTTGATACACGTGCTTTATTTTCCCTTATTTTTCTGTGCTTGTAAATTGCTAATTCATGATAGATACGATTGAAACATTTGACATTTCTAGTTTTCCATTCTGTTAGGCTCTTCTCACTGTTTTCCTTCAGGCTGTAACCCTTTTCTGGCAAATTTGCTTTGCATTCGTTTTTGGAAGGATACATGTGCATTTGTCTATTTATATACTAAAATATAAGATTCTCAATGTTTTAGTAGGAGAGAAATATAGCATTTACTCATACATCTGTAAGTATTTGCAGATTAAACACAAGGCTGACATAATAGATCCAGTTATTAACTGTTGTGCTAAAAACAGTCTTTATAAAAGCCAAAAGAAATATCTTGTGTTCAAATATGTAACAATTAAAACCCCTTAATGATCATGACATTGTAACGCTAGCCTTGCATTTGGGAAGAAGGAAGTCTGTGACACAATTTCCATTTAAAAAATCATAAATTTCATATAGTTGACATTAAAACCACATTTGTTTCAGTGAAGTTTACAATTTTCGTAAAGGCAGAGACTTGCCGTCGGTTTCTCTGTATGTACAGCCCTGGTAAGACCTGTAATGCTGTTTGTACTTTGGCCAAGGCAGAACACCGTGCCAGTTCTTTGATTAATAATAATTTGCAAAAATAAGCTCCCTCCTCTCAGGCTATTTCATATCACTAATTTGTTTTAATTTGCTGTGTGAAAGATTTTATCTTTATCCCAAACATGATTAGGGATAGAAACATGTTCACAAAGCTTTTTGTCCTTAAAGTTATGTGTTTATTGTAGCATCCCTTTAATGCCTTTAAAAAACATAAGGAGATTAAACCCCTCAGTATGTTATATTCCACTGACAGATGAGATTGAGTCTTTTTTTTCTTACATAACTGGATAAACAATTTTGTAGGAAAATAACATTACCATCATATGTTCTTCTTTCAAGCAGTAGGTGCATAAATAATCTTCAACAGAAATGCCTTTAAAAATAGAAAGGGAAAAGTGAGTTGCACTGCATACCTTTGGCTTTCAGTTCTACCAGTACAGATATATATTGAAATACTGCGATGCCATTTCAACCCTGCAGAAAAATTGGTCCCCTGTCAGTGTGTGTCACGCCTATGGCTGTGTATCATTGCAATAAGAATTCGTGCTCACTTCTCCGATGTTCAGAACTCTTGTTCCTTACAGTGCTGAACCTGTAAATAAATGAATCAGACACCTAAATAATGGGGACAAGAATAATAGTTATGTTGTTCGTGATGTGTCTCGCGTTTCATTACTCTGCAGTTCCTCACAGGTTTTAGTCAAACAGAAGTGTAGCTCAATTGTAAAATCCAGGGTGAGCTAAGTGTGCTTTTTGCTAAACTTCATTACCTTCCTTTTTTGCTGCTTTCAGTTAGTATGCCAGAAAAGTTCACCAGTGTTGAAAAAAGCCACCATCTTAATTTGCTACATATGTCACGACAAACAGATGCTTATGATGGAGGAATTCAGTAGCTTCTCAGAGATTAACAGATTACATTACAGTTTGAAGGGAGCATTATTAGAGGATTAGAAACCCCTCTGAATGACTAAGATTAAAAGCACTAGCAATCTAAGGTGTTGCATTGCTTGATTTGCAAAGATATAGGTATGTGGGTGTGCATTTTCTAACCTTATGAGTAGATGTGGTTTAGGCTGATGTGGAAGGCATTACTGGTGCCAGGATTCCGAAACACACTCAGAACACCTATTGCAAACACACCCAGAGCACCTACTGCTGCTGCTAGCGAGGGGGAGAATCAAAGTTTAGCTTTATAGCACATTGGAAAAAACTAGTCATGTGGAGAACTGTTTTTAAGTAAAATGTTTATTTCAACAAAAATTGGAATCCACATGGAAAATATTTTTGAAGGTATTTTCAATTGCATGCTAATTAAAGAATGCAATAGACTTTTACTGAATGGTGTGCTTTTAATGCCGTATGTATGACATGGTTCTTAAAGGTCATGAATTTGTTAAAAGCTACATGGAAGTGTCCTTCTGTTAATGTTTGTAATGTAAATCTTGTAATGTTTCTAAACTTCTCATTTATATAGTTAAGACCAAGTAACCCCATTCCTCTCACGATGGATAAACGCGTATGGGCAATGGCAGTCATTGTGGCGGGGCATGCAAAGCAGTTACTGCAGCAGCGATCGGTGGAGAAACCTAACCGGTTCGCAGTATGCGCTGGGCCCTTGGACCCAAGTGAGCGGTGTCTGAGCTCAACATTTTCAGTATTCAGTTGCACAATGTAAAAATATTTTTACCTTGTAACAACGGTCCTCTGAAATGATTACATTTTTCAGAGCTATAGTCTCAATACAAAACTGTACTCCTAATATTTGTACACTCTTGGTAGCCTGGAACCTGTTCAGAAACAAATTTAGGTTTTATAACCTATATCAGAAAAAAAATCCTTTCCAGGAATTTTCCCAGTCTTTCCAGGAATTGCCTCATCAGCTTTGTACACCTCTGCGTCACTTAACTTGCCATTAGGAAAAAAGAAATGTCCGCAGTGAATGAATCCAGACTGTGCCTCGGCAAAGAAAAAAGAGTGGCACACCTCCGGCTGTGAGTCGGGATCCTGCGCCTGCGTTTGGCAGGGTGAGAAGGTAGGAGCAGCTGGACGGATTCAGCGTGAGGGGTCAGCGGGGCCTGGTTTCTCTCCTGTAGTGACTATAAGCAGGCACCCAGAGGGAGGACTAAGAAAAGGCTTTGTGTATGTGGTATCCCCTCTGAATTTTTTTCAGGCAATAAATGACCTGTTGCTTCCAGTTCCCTGTAGGAGATAAGTATCTCCGCACCTCACCTTGCTACCACTCTGTCCTGGAGACTCCAGTTATCATTTCTCTCAGATGATTAGCATACCTAACTAACCTCAGAGGAGATTCTTCAGCTTGTATTTAGCTTTGAGTATCACTGCCCTGTTTGAAGAAAGGCCCACACCCCTGCAAGCCTTTTCCACCTCTGTATTAGTTGGTCCGTGGCGGATTTTCCTTTTCCTATCGACTCCTCCTTTCTCATGTCCTTGGACATTCACGTTGGTAAGCACTACTGCCAAGGAAATGGCTATCAAAGGAACGGTGTCATTTGAATTACTGCTCGCTCTTGGTTTCATTTTTAGGTTGCATTAGTGTCAGTAACAAAGACTTAAGCTTTACTAGCACTGAATCCCGAGCGTAGCGGAAGTCAAGGCTGTGAGGTTAGGATAAGTGGGTAAGTAGGCCAATAAGTAATTATGATAAGAAGGTTAGGATAATTAGTAGTAGCAATAAATGGCCAAAGTTATCCTACTTGAGTTCTCTGTTCTACATTTCATCAGTGATCAGTTTCTTACAACTAGTCATGAGAAGTGTCAATAACTTGTTAAACACTGTTGCAGTCATAGAAGTTAAAATTAAATGACAGTGATGGGGAAGGATAATTGTGTTGTTGAATGTAAAAAGGATAATGTAACTGGTGTTAGTGAAATGTTTTACATTGAGTGAATCAGTAGATGGACATTACTGAGCACTGAAAGTCCAAACCCAAAGTTAACGCAAAGGGAAAGATAAGAAAGGTTTAACCAGCAACATGTTCAAAGTGAAACAGCCTGTGGCTGATGGGACTAAAAGACATTATTAAAGAAAAGCACATCATTAGTGGCTTGGTGCATCTATGATTAATATTAACACACGGCACTGGAGGTATGAAATTCCAGGTGAAATGTTGTTCTTAACTTTCTTTCAATCTCTTCTTTTCCTACTGTTTTTAGGGTTTGTGTCCGTTGCATCTGGGCTTTTCACTCCAGCTCCTCGTAGCATGGAAGTCTGGAGGACTTTGGGCCAGTGTCTGTGGAACAGACTACCCACTTCTCAGTAGGATGCAAATCAAATAATTCATGGGCTAATAATTCTCCTGGATATTCCTATAGTTTTTCTCAAAGTGAAAGAGGTTCTTCTGTAAGTGTCACTGTTGCCTGGTGGAGCATGTAAGTGCAAAGAACCACAGACACATATGGGTTGAAAGAGAACTGGCAACTACAAAAGGAGGATGCAGCTTTGCCATGAAGTTGCCCAGATGAAATGTCAAAGGAAATCTTCAGAGAACACATCACAGCTACATGGTCTGCTTTCTTGCTGTTGCTCATGTTTGCTTTTTCTGTCTACAGTTTGCTCAACATTAATGTCAGAAGTAAAAGTTATTTCTTTGTCCCAGAGATTCCTGTCTGAAAAGCTTACAGCTTGAATAATTGATCTCCTAGCTTGGCGAATGTGTGTTTTTTATCTATGTTAGCAGAAGTCACTAGGCAAGGATTATACTGTAATGTTTTCTTAAGAGGTAAGTAAAATAATGATCAAGTGTGTCACTACACACATGATGTCTTTCTGAATAGCTCATTGCAGCACATGCTCTAACATTTCACTTGTTCAACAGCTCACAGTGGGGAGGAGAGGACCAGAGGAGACAATATTATTGTCACATGTCCCTCAGCGTCTCCTGAGTTTCAAGAAGTGCCAAGTTTCGTGGTTGTATTTTTTTTTTAAACCAAAACAATTGACTTCAGAAACAGATCTAAATTTAAAGTTTGCAATTTGCCTGCAGCCTGGAGGAGGAACTGAGAAATTCCCCTTCCTGAAAGGGAAAGCATTGGTGACAAAATGGTGACATGACGTTTGAATTCCTTATGCTTTACTCTTTGGTTCTGTGTCATAAAGTCAAGGCTTGGGGAAGTCCACTTTATTCCTAGCATCTTCTTAATCCTGTTGGTTTAGAAGACTTCCTTCTTTCTATTCCTTATTGCACGAGAATATATCACTTTATAGGTGCTTGGGGCATGTTGAAGTTTCAGGAACTGAACAGTGCAGTTTCCGTAATTCTTGGTGATCTTCTCATAGGGCAGATGTCCTCCTCCCTTCCTTCTGTGGTACCTGGTTTGTGAGGAGAATCTCTGATTTTGAACTTACCCTTCTTCAAAACTATCTAGTTATGAAAGGGTGCATTTCTATACCTGATCTCATTAACGTCCAGTGGGGTTTCCTCGAACCATAAAGATTGTTGGGCTTCAACCTAAAAGCTGAAACTGCATATGCTGGTTTGATTTCAGTAAAAAGTTGGTGGATTTTTTTTTGTTTGTTTGTTTTTTTTTCCCTTGTAAAACATAAACTGTAGGATCTATCCAGTTCTGAGAGGGACAATATTTCCAGGAAAAATTTGTTCAAACCACTGGTCTTCCTGAATATTTTTCGTTTTGCAAGTGTATCTTTCTCTTTGAAAAGACAAATACAAACTCCATGGGGATATTAGACCTACCAGAGTAGGTGTAGACCTGATGTAAATGGTGGATGCCTACATGGGAACAATTTTCTGTAATTTCATTTTAGCCATGGTCAGGGTTCGTCAAAACCTACACTGCAGTGTAGATGTACGCCTAAACATGACCTCAAATAAATCAGGGGTTTACATACCTATACATACTATGTACAGTAATAACATATAGGAGCTCGTGACAAAGATTGTTAAGCACTGTGTAAACAGGTAACAAAGTCGGTGTGGTTCAGAGAGCTTGCACAAATGCAAAACAAGTTGGTGCAGATGAATGAAGTAAGCCGGATGGTTTTGCTGCATTCTAAGATCAGAATAATGAAATGAATAGTTCAGTCAAAGTACCAGCTGACTGCTTGGGAATACAGTTGATGTTGTGGCATCAACCTTTTTGAAAACAAAGCCTGTAAGTAATATGTATCAAAAGACATTTATCCCTGCTAACCCACACAAATGCATCCATCCATCCACACACACATATATATATACATGCACAAATATATGTGTGTATATGCATATATACACACACACAAATGCACAAACACTCAGGTGCTTGTCATAGGTCAAAATATGTTGCTGACAGTAACTACAGGTTCAGAAATAACATTACATTTCTTTAACTTCATAAAGCCATAACCAAAATCAAATACAGGCTTTATATGATCTTTCCTTTTGCTGGATCTGACATTTTTCTAAGTTCCATCTTAAAAATTCTGCATGGCTGCTGCTTTATTGTGAATCAAACTGTGTCCTGCGTGACTAGTACGGAGTGATTCACCTGAATTTTTCATACACTATGGAGTACAAAGGATTCAGCAGTGAAACATATTTTACTCAGCTAACTGTTGCCTCTCAGGTTCAGCAAGAGGCTGGTGGGTTTCCAACAAGGCTTGTAGGTTTGCAACATGAACTCGAATTGTACATCTATAAGGTGTCTTGTGGCTTCAGTCTCTTCTGTACTGTCCTTGCTTCAAAAGTTGGGGTTGCGGCCCTTGGCTTCTTTGCTGAGAGCTTCTCTTATGCTTCTATTTAGAACTTTTTGAGAAAAAACCCCACATTTTTTAAAGGAAAATTTTGACAAAAACACCTACTTTTTTTTAAAGGAAGTTTTTTCTTCCTTTAAAAGAAAAAAGGTAAAGAATATTAATGCAATTACATGTTCAGATGCTGCCACTCCTTTATGTAAAGAAATAAGAAGCATGGTGATCGTGCTGAACAGGTTTCCGAAATGATTTGAGACTGCTAGGGAAGTAAAAGAATTAATAAACCTGTGAACTGGTGCTATGGCTTGGATAGACTCTGCTTCTTACTAGGTGGCTCTGCACATCACTATGGAAATAAGCTGTTATAGTGGGAGTCTTGTTTACTCTTTGCATGGTTCTTCTCCCAGTGACTTGTAATCTCTAAGTAGTGGGATGCTCTAACACAGGAGAAGCACATAGGCCAAATCAGCCAGTGATGGAAGGCAGACTCATTTAGTTTGTCATACTTTTGTCTTGCAAAAGGCATTTTTAAAATCTTCAACAATCTGAACGGAGAAATGACATGCAGCAGCTGTAATTCTTCCCTAATGTAACATCAGCTTTCTATTTTCCAAGCTGTCTTCTTTTAAAGTTGGGCCTGACCCTGCTGACTCTCCCAGTACAGTCAGCACTTGTACCATGTACCCACTGCACATCTTTGGGATTCAAAGTCATTATCATGTGGCTTTGAAAAGTTCAGACGATGGTTGTACATATTTTAAGCTGCCCTTCCTTGGCTGATTCTTCCTGCATATGCAGATGAAATTCCTGTGTTTCACTGAAGGAAGAGGTGTTTGACTATTGGACGGATAGTTGTTGGAAAATTAAATAGCAGGAAGCAGTGGAAATAAAAATTCCTCAGAGTAACATGGCTGTTATATAAAACATGAAAACATTTGTCACTTGGAGAAATCCAGAGCAAGTGACTGAGTGGAGGCAGTTGAAGGGTGGCCGGGGAGCGGGGTACGTGTCCATCTGCAGGAGAACGAGCTGACTCCAGCTGCATGTGGATTGCAAATGTACAGTTGGGACCATTTGCTGAGCAGAAGCAAGACACTGGCATGAAGTACAATGTGGGAATCCACACAGATGACAAATTTGATTCCAGCTTAGTGGTTTGTGGGTTGGTTGTTTTTTTTTGCTTTGAATCTTGGAATTTCTTCTCTAAAACAAGGATCATGGCATTTTGCATCCAGCAGAAGTGAACTGGCACAGCACAGCCATGCCTGTCTTCTGCTGACATAGACTAACAGCAGAGCAGTATTTTCATCTAGCTATCCGCTTTTCTGTCCGTCTGTTGCTTCTAGATAGCAGCCCACTGTTGTGCCTGTGTAACCTATTGAACTATTCTACTTTCCTCACGGGTTCCTCTCAACCCCGTGCACTCTTGCTGCTGCTCCATTTATGCCTCCCTTGCCTTCTCCATCCCTGTTGAGTAAGCTTGAGAGGCTGCCCATGGGTCTTGGTCTGGAAGTCACTGGTACACGGCTGGTTCTTCTCAGTGTGGTAGCTGAGAATTCACAAGCCTATACAGTTGTGTTGTGTAAAACATAAGAATGGCTGAAAGATAATTATTTTTAAACTTTTGTTGAAGATGATATATTACAAAGTAGTTACAAAAACTGAACTGCCCTTACTGCATTGGATAGATCCCGTAGGTCTTTCAGGCTGCAGCTGCACTAGTAATCTAATTAATGCCAGGATCTAAGCCCAGGCTAATAACCGGACTGTTAGTTCAGTTCCTGGCACAGTTTTGGCCTGTGCCCACCAGCACTTTCCCCAAAAATTCTTGCATCAGTTCCAAAGCTCAGCTTCTGCTGGGGACTGTTCCCAAAAGGGAGGGCCACTCTCCTTGCCTGGAAGTGTGAGGAAGTTTACCTGCAGAGGTGCAAGCTGGGCCATGTCCCCTGATCTCTAGGCCAGAGGCTAAGCCTTGACCTCTTCTATTTACTAGTGTAGTAGTGACCTAATAGTCTTAATGCAGTTTCCAATGGAAAATGCCAAAGTCTCCCTGTCAAAGAGTATAACTCAGGCTTGCCAGCACAGACTACAGCAATAGGATGATATCCATCTTCGTAAGGGACAGACTGAGCACGCTTTCTGTATTGTCATAAAAAATAACCTGTGTAAGGGTTGCTCTTCATGCAACTAAAACTTAATGTGGAATTACGTGAAGAATTATTGACAGACAAAATGTTCAGCATGAAGAAAGTCTCACACAAGAGCTGGCAGAGAAGAGAGAGAAGTAAGGGAAACATTCCTGAAGACAAAGTGATACCGCGGTGGCAGCGGTACCGCAGAGGCAGTGGTACCATGGTGGTGGTGGGACCATGGTGGCGGTGGTACTGCAGAATTGGTGGTACAATAGATTGAACAGAAGAAAAACGTTGGTGGAGACCCAAACAGAGGAAAAGGTACACAAAATTGTGTACAGACAAATTTTCTGTGTAAAATACTTCTGTGTTACAAGCTTATATCTCTGGAGGCTTTTTCTCCTCTTACTTCTTTGTTATCTTCTGTGTTCAGGCTTGCCTTTTCTGCTGCTTCCCAGCCCGGTATAGCCCACCCCCTTGCTGCCCAGGGTACCCGTGCCGTGGTGAGGCAGCTCAGAGAGTGGCTCTGGTGCTGCACTGGAGGTGGTGCTCACTGTGTGGCAGCTCCTGGCTGTACCACAGCTGCTGGCTGCTCGAGACAGTGGGTTCCCAAGCACCATGGGTGATGAATGGTGACCTGGAAGCAAACACTGGGGATGGATGAGCTGTTAGAGCCCTTTGGGACCTGCCCCATGACCACTCAGATGCCCGGCTCTGGGGAAGAGGCTGCAAGTGCAGTGTCTGGAGCAGCTGCAGAAGTGCAACCATGGTGGGTCCAGGCAAGCAGTGGGAAAGAGAAGTGGGATTCTCCAGGCTCATTAGTCATCTGAATCCTTTTGTACATTGACGTGGGTGACTGTGGGCAGTGCGGAGCAGTTGACAGGAGTACCTGCGAATGGTATTCCCCTGCTTGGCTGGCCCTTGTCACAGCAGATGGGACAGTGAATCTGAGTGCTGTAGCTGAGGTGAGTGAGAGAAAAGAGAAAGAGTCGGAGCAAAACCAGGGGAAGTGATACAGCCTCTTCTCTCCTTTTGCTGCTCTCTCTGACTCTGAGATTGATGTCGCCGCTGGGAAACCTGTGACTGACTGAAGCCATGTGTTGGACTGAGCGGGTCAACAATGTTCAGCAGCTGGACACCACGCAAAGAAACTGTAGTAGTGACTGCTTTGTGAATTAAACTTGCTTCTCTGCGAGTTTTTTCTTAATGTTGCCAGAAGTGATCTAATGAAACATATTTACCACCAAAAGAAATGTTGGACCTAGGCTAACGATTAAAAAAAAAAATAAAAAATCTTTATTTTCTTTATTGTGCTTACATATCAACGGAGTCTAATCCTGATGGGATAAGTGAGTTTTTGGCATGTCTGTTCAATTTAGAGGGCTCTGAATTGAAGCCTGTGCATATTTGCAGATTGGACGAGGAGGAAATACTAATCTGGTAATAAAGCCTCTTGTTTGAATGTGTACCCAAGAGTCATAATAAAGGTCTGATTACAGAAAGTAAAAGTGTTAAGGTAACATATGATTGTATGATATAAAGAAATAAATATATGAAATAAAGAAATAGGCTGTTGTATTTACTGGATTTTGAACAGGAAACATAAAATATACACAACATATTTTGTATGAATCTTAATTTGATGGAGAATGTTTTGAGGCGTTCTCCTCAACATGACCAAGTGTATTCCAACATTTGTGGCATTTCTAACTATTTTGGAGTTTAAAGTCGATGAGTATATGTGAGAATTTAAAAAAATCATCATAAAATATGACATCCATGCAAAACATTTTAATAATCAGCAATAATGTGGGAGGAAAATAATATGTATGGCAACTTAATGTGATTTTTGTTAACCCAATTAGATTTCCAGAGTTTGCATAATGCAGTGAGAGCTCTGCAGTCTGCCTCTGCTGAAAAGGTTGCTCAGCACATTATCATCACAATTTTTTGAGTAATAACAATAAAGCATTTGTCTTCTATGAACAAAGTGCTTGTGAAAATTGTTGTTGCTACCAAGTGTATATGGAAATGAGATTAATTTGTTTTTATGTGTTTATGGGCAAATGTAAACAAAAATTTTGAACCATAAATGTCAGCATTAACCTTTAGCTTGAAGGTCTCTCTCAGCCTGGAGGGAATGTTGGATGAAGGAGAAATAGATTTGGAATAGAATAGAAATTCTTCATAAAATGTCATTTTTAATGTAATAGGATTATAATTCAAGACACCACCAAAACTGTACAAATAAATTCATATTAACATTAAAGGTCTCTCCAACTTAGCTGTTTAAACAAAAGGCCACCGCAGACACACAGAAGTGCTCTGTAATGAATTAGTGTTCAGAATACTAAGGTCAGTCTCTCAGGTTCAGCCAGGCGCTTCCCCCTTAAAACAAAAACATGCATCAAGAACAATGAGAATCAAAATAAATCAGTAAATAGAGAGCTCAAATTTGGGAAGCTATAAGAGGATTTATTTTTTTTGACAAAGAAACAATACCATCTGCAGAAGAAGGTAAATTATTACACTGCCAGCCTTATTAGCTGTTTATCATTGCATTATCATCATGCTTAAGGATCCTGCTCCTAGAGTCATTCAGACACCATAAAGAGTTTATTTCTGGACATTCTTAAGCTGGATAAATCATTAAGCATTGTATATAAAATCCACAGAATAAAAAAAAATCACTATTTGAGTTAATTTTTTAATGGACCATTCAAGGTCTATTAAAGTTATGGGCTTTTAGAGTAATGTAAAATGCTCTTTAATAAGCTGCAGCACATTGTGACTCCGTTTCACATGTATTACTTAATGGTCTTAGGTCTTGCTACCATTAGGCTAAATTGAACAAATAATTGGAAACTTTGTTAATTGGGAGGAAAGGAGGAAATGTCAATCATTAGTCATTAATAATTTTACTTTTCATATCTGCCTTTACAAAAGCACTAGCAGCACGTACCGGACACTAAGTATGTTTTAATTAGAGCAGAGAGATAAAGCCATAGCATCACATTGAAAGAGAGGCATTTTACATTAAAAGTAAAAAACCTACAATGTTTATCAAACTTAATCAGTTACCCTCCTTGTAAAAAAAAAGCACCTTCTCTGTGTTTCCTCAACTGCTGAAATTCTTGAGGCTTTCCAAGCTCCTGTAGTGGTTTTAGCTCATTGCAAACGGTAGAAGAAATAGAGGCAGGTTCAGGAAGGTGAGATTTTTGCAACATGACTCCTGATACTGCGAGCACTGCTGCGTGTAGTGGTGTATGCACACCAGAGTGTTGTCAGGATTTGGTTACAGTGCTAAAAATCCCCCCACCAAAGTCCTGCCTTTTATTGCCTCTCCCAGCAGGAGAGCTGTGCTCTGCCAAGCTGTGTGTGGAGAACGGCTGGTGGAGAATGCAGAGCAAAGTGTTTGGTAGGAAGTGAATGATGGAAAACAAATCTCTTCTTGTTCTTAATGACTATTTGTTGTTTAGAGTGCCTTGATTTGGCAGCCTGCTTAGTCACTAGTATTCCCCAAGAATGCTCCCTGCCTCCACCCTCCGCCAGTTTGCTCTACTCTGTGGGATGGGGTAGGGCAGGATGGGATGGGGTGGGATGGGATATGATGGGGTGAGTGTTGGAGTGGACTTTCTCATCCAGGGGTGCTGGATGCTGTTCTGCTCCCTCTGATGGCAGCTTTTCTACTGCCTACGGTTGTGAGAGGGCAATTTGTGACGTCCAGTTAGATGTCCTGTGGTAGGTTGTCACATGATGTGTTAGAGCAGTCAATTTTTTTGCCTTGTTTCATATTTCAGTAATGAGTCAATGCTGGGAAACTTGTGCATTAATCACTGCCTGAGTATTTAGTCATCGAGACAGTGGTTCAAACACCTTTCCACTCCAGGAGATGGATCCTCAAATGACAAATGTTAAAATACATGTTTTTATTTGTGGCCACTTCCCTGAGAAATGTGCAGTTTGTATTTTTTTCTCAAGAAGTACTGAGCCTGAGAATGGAGTTTAATGTTTTTAATAGAAAGGTCAGTGATGGCTGGCTGTATTTCAGAAATTCCTATGAGAAAGGACTCGGCTTGTCTCTCGACAGAGCTGCAGATGAGCAATGCTCCAAGCACAAGAGAGGTCAATTCAGCTGCCCAGGGGATCAAGATGGCTCAGATTGTAACAGGGATTTCTGAAAAAAAAAAAAAGAGCTGTGGCTTTCTACAGATCAGTCAGCCTGTCCTGTCTGTGGAGAAAAAAGAGCATTATTAGGAGTCTGAGAGTCAGCACTGGATTTTCTCTAATGCTCATTATTATTCAGCTGCTGCACTGGTGCTCCATCCACACCTCCATCTTGGTGCAAGCTCTGCTTCAGTCCAGGGATGTTTCACTGGTTGGCCACCCGCAAACAGTGCCCTCAGCTTTGATTTGGTTACAATTCACGTTTGCTGTGATGCTGTTTGTAAATTCTCTCTTCCAAACAAACACCCTCAGCTCAAACCACTCTTTCAACTTTTGGGGACTTTGTTTCGCTGGAATCTGGAAATCTCTACACAGTCATCTTTGATGCTGAAGCTCATGGTACCAGTCATAAAGACCGCCGCAGCAACCCTTGCTGGCAGTGATCTTTTTTCATGTACTGAAATCAGAATCTCACTTGAGACATGTCTCCTGTTGAGGAGTATTTTTATTCCGCTGCTTGATTGCCTCCACTTTAGAGGTATTTTCCCAGCATTTAGTAGTTTTTTATATGGGGCACAGGCATCATATTGCCTTGCCTCAGAAGGTAGGTGTCAGGCAGGTGGGAATCTCCTCCTGGGAGAAGGTCTTTGATATATTCTGTTCAGATTAGTCCCGTCAACCTCCCACCGTCTCTGCTGTTGCAATATCCTGTTTTGGATTCTAGACAATAAAGGAACAACATTAGTTTCAAATGTTTTATTCCCAGAAAGGTTTAGATGAACACAAGGACATGCAAAGTTATGACCTTGCATGTGGTCTTGACGGAAACTGCTAGTTAAAGATGCCAAACTTGCATGGGGAGAGCAGAAACCCAGTAAGTGTTTAGAGAAAAATGTTTCCAGGGGAAAATTGGTTCTTGGAGGGTAAGCAAGTGTGAGTAAATTCATCTTTTTGTAGATTATTTCCTTTTCTCCCTCCTCATTTCCCCAACTCTAAAGTGATTTTCTTTCTCTGATTCAGTGGTCATAGAATGCTGTAGGGAAGGGCAAGATAAATATACGGTGTGTTGAAAAGTACCCGATATCACGTGCGAGCCAGGGAGATGGTCTGTAGCATCAGTTTGTCCTGTTTGATTTGACCCAGGGACACTTCAGTCAATTAAGCAGTGCATTATCATTTCAAGCTCAGGGAGAGATACACTATTAATCTAAGTGAGCTGCAGTCAGACTTGACAGACAGGGGACAAATCCCTAATCAATCTTTTAATCACCCACCTGGGGTGATTTGAATGAAGTCAATTAAGGGATCTTTCATCAGCAGAAAAAGCTGTACTCAGCTAGTTGAGGGAACGTATGTAAGATCTCCTTTGTGAAGATGTCTTTACAACAGAACTCTGTGGGTATTTTTCTCTTTCCTCGTTCATTTAGTGGGGAGTAAGCTGGATGAGAAAGGAAAGATGAGTGTAGGGTAACTGTATAAAGTTTCAAAATAATATAATCACAACAAACTATTTGGAACAAACTCTCCAGAAGTGCTGCAAATATTCCAGAAAATGCCAAACTGTAAAGAAACATGAATACTGGGTATTTATTTTCATAGACAACATTTATTTTCTATACAACATCATGGCCCAATAATTGGATGAGGTGTTAAAGGTCTGCTTTAGCTATTGTAGATAGTGAAGAAGTATATTGTATAGAGACTGACTTTTATAATTTCCTTTTTATCTGTTGGCTTTTCTGATATAAATTGTTACTAATATTTTGTATTCAAAACTCCTACCAGAGCTAGTGAAGCACAGGATGTCCATAGAAATCAAAACTTGGTTGTAATTTCTAAATAGAGATATTATATTTTAACTCACTGGGATATGCCCTTAGGGTGATTCTTTTCCATTGAATTTTGAATTGTGTGATTTGCTTACTGAGACTTAGTATTTACAGATCTTTGAACATGTGACCTGTTGTGCAATCGGTTTTGTTCTGGAAAAGGTAGAGCCACAGTGTTGTAATCTGTAGTGTTTGTCATTCCTGTAGTCACACAGATTTGAAATTCAAAAGAGGCTTAATCTTAAAACCACCTGACAGTCTACCCGTAGCATGACCATGAAAATGTGATTAAAACTAAAATATACCCTCTCGGGGCATCCCTAGTGGAGCCTCTATTAGTGGGGGAATAAAATTGCTGGGGAAATTTTCAGGATAAACATGTTAAAAGAATTCATCTGTTGTGCTTGCTAGGCTTCTTACTCAGCCTTGTTTTAAGAGCTTTGTTGGGCAATTTGTGCTCTTGATTCTTGTTTGAAATACACCCAGGATTAAACTCCTGTCACTTGTACATCGGGAGAGATCAAACCTCTTCAGTTCTGTGAGAGTGGTTTTTTTCTTCTCCAATAGAGTAATTTTAGCACTGCATGAGGGACTTAGCAGTAAAGATTGATCTGACACTTAACTCATAAGCTTTTATTTTCTTCTCTACTTAGATCTTAAACTGAACAAAATCGCCAGCTCCTGGTAATGTTGTCTCCCATTCTTATCTCTGCAGAGGTCTCAGGTAAGTTTCAAAAGAAACAAACAAACCTATTTAAGAGGAACCTGAGGGAGATGCAGGATTGCAACGACATCTTCTGTAATCCACTTTGCACGCTTTTGATACTGCCTTGTGTGAATGGCTAAAACCACTTCCTTTTTGAATTGTGGATGTCACTGCAAACCAAAACCCCGAGCCATGGGGATGTCTCAGTACCTGACTCAGGCATCTGAAAATCAGTCACGTCGCAGCCAATGGGAGTCATGTGCCTGGTTAACATGAGCCACCTTTACACATCCGTGAAAAAAGACACAGGCCTCTTCTATACAGTTGGACCTACATCATAGCTTTCATGGTGGTTGTTCTGTTTTGGATATGTTAATTTTGAAATAAGAGGTGGAATTTGGTGGTTGCTACACATGGTCAGTGGGGCATGTTATTTCAGATTTTCTCTTCTAAAGCAAAGCGTGAGCCAGCATACAGGATTTGACTCTGCTTCTGTTGAAACCATAGGAGAAGATGGAGACCACCATGCAGTTCAGCTCTCAAAAAACACACAGCCAACAGCACACAAAGCCAATGGGAGCCATTAGCTGCATGGAGGAAAGCTCAATTAGGGAAAGGCAAAGTCAATTTTCAGTTCTTCTGGCTTATTTACACCAAAGTAAGAAGAAAACACTGAATTTGCACCTGCATTTGAAACTAATGTTGTTCCTTTATTGTCTAGAATCCAAAACAGGATATTGCAACAGCAGAGACGGTGGGAGGTTGACGGGACTAATCTGAACAGAATATATCAAAGACCTTCTCCCAGGTTCACACATGCAGGATGTATTGACCTTGGGGAGCCACAAAGCCCATGTGTCTCCTCACTCAGGACGACTTTTAAAGTAAAGGATCCCTCAGTGTCCTTGAGCTGCTGACATGACCTCTGCTCTCTGTGCAGGCACACGTGCCCCATGTCTGGGGGCAGGACGGTAGATCAGAGAGCTGGGCTCCTTTTGCTGTGTGCTGGGTGTGTGGTGTCCCCAGGCTGTGCTGTAGCAGTGTGGCATGAAGCAGATCATCCCCAAACTACCTTTGATTCTGGGGTCAGTTTGGGTCAAAATCACAGCACCTGAGAGTGTCTTGCAGCGCCTGGACTACCTATATGCCCCAGCACGTCCCAGCATCCCACTGCATGGAAATTCAAGTACGCACTGTACCTCTGCAAGGTCTGGATTTCCATGGGAGGGAGATGGAGCCCATGGGCCAAAGGGGATTTACGTGACGACTCACCCCCTTCCCATTGCAGTCACCTGGGACACTGGGTGTCAGAGTTCAGCTATAGACTCAGCCCCTCACTCCTTCCAGTCTCAGGAAATAAAAAAATGTGTTTTACCTTTCACAGGCATGGTTCTTAGAGTCAGAACCCCAACATGCAAAACTGAACACCTCTGTGATTCATTTTCTTCTGTAGGGTGCTGCTACCCTCCATGTATACAACAGCTCAGATGGCAGCTGCCTTCATGCAGGTTAGAAAAAGAGTCACAGGAGTGAAAAAGTGGCATGAGTAAACCTTTCTTCTCTTTCAGTCCACAGCAAGTTTTTGAATCCTGAGGAGATGGTGATTAATACAGCTCTTTAAATAGCTATTTGAGAGAAGCAATTCAGGTTGCATGTAGTAGATGCAACTTCCATAAGCATATGGGAAACATATTTACTCTTTAGAAAGTGGTTAAATTTAATTCTTAATTGCAAATGCCTTTCTTTTATCTAACAATTTTTAAGTACAATTCCCTGAAGAATGGATATTCCACAAGGCTGGATAACAAGGCTATGCCTAATTTGTGCCATTTAGATGCAGATGATTATTCTGGTGTGTAAATACCCAAAATCAAGCAGAAGGTAGGCAGACAATGACGGCACAGAAGAACAATATTAAAAAAAACGTATTTTTTGATTAGGGTAAAAGTTTACAGGGTTCTGCTCCTCAAGACCCTTTCTCATGCTAGTACATTGACTTCACTAGGATCATCTCATAAGAACCCACGTCACTGGGGTCATTCCCATGAGAAGATGGTGTTTGAAATTAGTGCAGATTTTCTATTCTTAAACAACAAATATCTGAGATGATATATACAGCTGGCTTAGGATTTCTGGAAAGTAGAACTGCAATAAATCAAAGCGACAGTACCATAGGAAACCAGAAGATTAAATAAACCAGGAAAATATGTGTTGGCAGTGTGGAGACTGCTCCGGAACACTATCTTAGAAGCACAGAGTAAGTGCATACCACTTACCAGAGAAGATTTTTTAAAGACTGAAAGGAAAACTAAATGTTATCATGGTCAAACAAGGCGGCCATGGAAACTACTAAATGACATCAAAGGCATCTTTTAAAAAGTGGAACTCTTATCGGGGCAAGAAGAATAGATCATAAACCGTAGCAAGTTGAGTGTCACACTGCAATAAAGTAGGCCAGCGAGGATTTAGAGAGGCAGCCTAGTAGAGGTGTGAAAGCTGCTATAAAACCTTTTTCAAAAACATCAAAGGAGAAAGTTGATCTGAAAGTCAACCAGGCTGATACGTGATGAAGGTGTAGAATAGGCACTCTGTGAAGACAGGACCTTGCAGCAGAGCTAAATGATGTGTTTCTATTAGTGCTGGTTACAGGAGAGGTCAATGAGGCTCCCACTGGAGTCATTCTTTGCAGGACACGAGTGTGAGAAACTCTGACTGGAATAAACCAGCGAACTGAATGTAACCAGTTCCTAGGACCAGAACAAATTCATGCAGGAGCTTCAGGTGTATTCTGTTATGTCAGCATGGGACCACAACTGTTCTGTTTGAGCCACTGCTTAAAGCACTTAATGACAAAAATTTGGAAGGCTGCAAATGGTGTATCAGTCTTTAAAAAAGGCATTGAGGAATAATCTGAAGAACTAGGGCCTAAGAAGTCTGACATCCATACTAAGGACATCAGTAGAAGCTATTGAAAAGATAGTGGGAGATCGAAGGAGAAACTTTCCCACTTGTAAGGAGGCTCTTTCCGTGGATACTTGTCTTCATCAATGGCCAAAGAAAACAAAACAAGGACTCGATACCAAAGATATCTCTAAGCACAGAGACACAGGGGCAGGCAAAGTGAAGTGCTCCTCTCTCTTTCACAGACATTATGCAGCTGGCCTGGGCCAGCTTTGCCACTGTGTCCTCATGCGGCTGGTGGGAAATTTCATGGGTGTAGTTATGATATATGTTGATGAGGGCTCTGGACTTCAGCTCACCCCGCTGTGTCCCCCTCTTTTGCACCACATCACACCACACCCAGGAGAGAGTGTGGTTTCACAGCCTGCAAGAAAACATGTCACAAGGGGCAGGCATGGTGAACAGTGTGGAGGAGCATGTCAGGCCATAAGGCTTTTGGAAGAGAATTCTGTCAGAGCCTCCTTCACATTCAGATGTTTCATGACTGTATGTTGAAAAAATAGGTTAGCTGTGGCTTATCACCTGCATTTTGGCTTGTGACTATGCCACTTAAGACATCAAGGATATGGTAAGAAGAGGTGAATAATTAAATAAGTGATGATAATGCAGATAATAAACCAGAATATTTTCTCTGAATAGCCTGATCTTAAGTTATCTGAGAAGATTTGCAGAGTTGACTGGTTAATAAAAAGGCAAATGAAATTCAGTGTCAGGGATTATAAGACAGTGCATACAAGGAAAAAACCCCACAACCTCTAAGTATAAAAATACACAGTAAGGGATTTAATTCCCTAGCACCACTCAGGGAAGAGGCATAAGAGTTAACAAGGATAGTTTTCTAAAGGCATCAGTTCAATGCTTGTCAAGGGTCAAAGGCAGATCGAACCAGACAAACTTTTAGGAAAGAAAATCAGAACAAACAAGAGCATATGATTATGCTCCAGTGCAAAACTGTGATGTATTTGCACTTGAGTGCTGTGAATGAGGCCCCAGGCTGGGAGTCCTGGTCTGCAAAACCTGAGGGGAAATAATGCCAAACCAGGAGGAGGGTGCTTGGCTGCCAGTAGGGAACAACTTGCAGATTCGGTTTTATGTTTACATCTTAGAATCATAGAATCATAGAATTACTAAGGTTGGAAAGGACCTCTGAGATCATCAAGTCCAACTGTCAACCTAACACCACCATGCCTACTAGATCATGTCCTGGAGTGCCACATCTACACGTTTTTTGAATGTCTCCAGGGACGGCGATACAACCACCTCTCTCGGGAGTCTGTTCCAACACCTCACTACTCTTTCCGTCAAGAAGTTTTTCCTAATATCCAACCTAAACGTCCCCTGACACATCTTCCTCTCGTCCTGTCGCTTGTTACTTGGCAGAAGAGACCCACACCCTCCTCACTACAACCTCCTTTCGGGTCGTTGTAGACAGTGATCAGGTCTCCCCTCAGCCTCCTCTTCTCCAGACTAAACAACCCTAGTTCTCTCAGCCGCTCCTCATAAGATTTGTTTTCCAGTCCCTTCACCAGTTTTGTTGCCCTTCTCTGGACGTGCTCCAGCAGCTCAATGTCCTTCTTATGTTGAGGCGCCCAAAACTGGACACAGTACTCGAGGTGCGGCCTCACCAGAGCTGAGTACAGGGGCACAATCACTTCCCTACTCCTGCTGGCCACACCATTCCTGATGCAGGCCAGGATGCTGTTGGCTTTCTTGGCCACCTGGGCACACTGCTGGCTCATGTTCAGCCGGCTGTCAACCAGTACCTCCAGGTTCTTCTCTGCCAGGCAGCTCTCCAGCCACTCCGCCCCAAGCCTGCAGCGCTGCCCAGGGTTGTTGTGGCCAAAGTGCAGGACCCGGCACTTGGCCTTGTTAAACCTCATACAGTTGGCCTCGGCCCATCAATCCAACCTGTCCAGATCTCTCTGGAGAGCCTTCCTACCCTCAAGCAGACTGACACTGCCTCCCAGTTTGGTGTCATCTGCAAACTTACTGAGGGTGCACTCTATCCCCTCGTCCAGGTCATCGATAAAGATGTTGAACAACGCTGGTCCCAAGACCGAGCCCTGGGGAACGCCGCTAGTGACCGGCCGCCAACTAGATTTAACACCATTCACCACAGCTCTCTGGGCCCGTCCTTCCAACCAGTTTTCTATCCAGCGAAGAGTGTACCGGTCCAAGTGTACTTGTATCGCCGGCCCCGATACAAGTATTCGGGGTCTTGTATCAAATACTGCCTATATGGCTGATTTCTAACACTGTGAAATTTGTGGAGCTGATATGTCTGAGGCTCTGTCTCAGGAGAAATATTGGACATAGAGTCCTGTGGCCAATTTAATTGTTGGTGCTGTTATAGGAGGGAATGCAGAGATAGTCCCCTCTCTAAACTGACAGCTCAGTTACACACTCAAACTGCAGCCAAGCCTTTTACATGCAGTTGCTGCTGAGACCTGAGAAAGTGTTTTTTTTTCCGGAAACCTTCTGTGCCCAGTATGTGGTCTTCTGGCCTCATCATGGGATAAGAGTTTTTTTTGTTGTTTCTCTTGCCTTGGGGAGGGAGAGAGGACAAAGCGATCTGTCCAGTGTGTATTAATTTCCTCCTCCCGTCAGAGTTACGGTCCTGAGCCGCTTGACCTCTGTGGAGGGCAATGAGCTGGACTTCAAAATCCAAGTTAGCAGTAACATTCAAGTGTTTCTCTCACAGACTTCCTGCAGAAGAAATATATGTTCATTTTATTCTGCTGCTCAGTGCATATATCTCTGTATCTCTCATTATATAAATATAATGGACTTTGCAGGGAACATTTCTCTGGTTGCTATTGCACAGAATACAGACAAATTACAGTAAATCTGTGCTGTGTATCCAGTGTAATGTGAGAGGGTTTGTTTTTTTTTTTTAAATTTTGGCTAGATTATTTTCCTTAATCTAGAGGGTTGAGTGAGAGTGCTTAATTTTTATATTAGTATCAGTGGTAACCCCTTGCAAAGGCATGGTAAATAGAGACATATTAACTTGCTACTAGTCCAAATGTGATGTCTTTGGGAATGACAACACCAGGCTGTAGCAAGGGTGTAAGCGCGCTGTTCTTGAGTGTGCTGCTGCCTCTGCTCACTGAGGCGGCTGCATTTTGTGGGCTTTGAATTTGTATAAAAGCTGAAGGGACGCAGAGCTTTGCTATCCCACCGAAGTGAGCAGACCTGCTCGCAGGAGTAAGGGCTGCATGGCCTGACTTAGCAACTTGCACAAGCGAGATTCAGCAATGAGACACTTCCATTCATTAGATCTTTATTTATTAATATCACCTTGCTACTAAATTATAAGCAAGAACGTATTTATTCTCCATAAAAATGCTAATAAATTCCTCTTGCACTCACTTACGCACCAGCCAGATAGCTTTACGTCTCACAGTGACACTTAACATCCAAGGTAATTGTTTTACTGAGGTGTTTTCTACACTCTGAGCAATCAGGTTTGCCCTGGACTTGTCACTTGCTCAGCGTTTTGCTATGTTGAATGAACAGGATGACACAGAGAAATCAGGGAACATTTAGAGTGTTTTAAAGGACTTTAGACAGAGGAGCTTAAACTCACCTTTGTATCTTTTGGTATCTGCTTGTTCTCGTTTTTTGCCCTGGAGCACCAACATTCATATTAACAAATCTCAACAGGCTTCACCTTGTCAAATATTTTGAATTCCGTAACGAGGCGTGTAACGTGTCTTATATAAGCTCTGCTTCGTGCTCTCCTAGGATGCCTTGCTGTTTTGTGCTTAAATGGATTTGCCTGTGTTCACTTTACTCATTTCGCTTTTTAATGAGGAAACAAGAAAATAATGTTTGGCCTCTCTTCTCCCGGTGTCCTAATATTCCACCACCTCCCTTCCCACCTAAGCACTCACCCTGCTTCAGATCATCAGTTTGGTTGTTTGGAACTAAGGTCAGAGATATTTTTTTGATAGTAAATGTTGTAATGGGGACAGAAACCGTACATTAGAAAATGAACTGTGAGCAGCTCACATCACATAAGTTGTCAATCAGGCCTATAAAATAATAACGTTCTCAATTACTCTATTGAGAAGAGTTTGAGGTCAGAAAGGACCTTTTCAAACAGCACGTCTGAACTGCTGTAAGTTTCTGCCACAGGCCACAGAACTTTGCCCAGTAGCAACAAGCCCACAACCTCCTCGCTGACATAGAGCCTCTCCCAAGACCTTCCAACATTAGTGTAAAGGCTTTGAGTGGTGGTGGATCCCCAGGCAGGCAGCTGGCGTGTGCGAGGTGCAATAGTCCCAGCTGTATCTACACCTACACGTGCACGGGCAGGGGCTGCCTGCTGGTGGTGTGTGCAGGGACTGGGGAGACGAGCACATGGGGGCTCACGGCTCGTGTTTGGGTCAGCTGTGTGGCACACACATGCTGACAGATCAGATCAGATCAGATCAGATCAGATCCACTGCATGTGTCTGATATGTTTTTCAACCCACAAATCTGTAATTTCTAGCTTTCCCAAAGTAGTTTAGATGGATTTTTCCCTCTAGCTTTATCGACATGAGCCGATATTAAGAAATGCAAACTCAGAAGATGTTAAAATCACAGAAAATGTGCAAACCTATAAGGTGCAACTGAGAGAAAGAATCACAGCTCCAAGATGCAAGTGGGTTGAGTTGAAGGTGGATGAAAGTCTCCAGCAGGAAATGGGTGCACTCATTTGTCTTGGATGAGATTTTCATTAATACTGTGATGAACTAGATGTACAATCTGAGCAATTTCTATTTATGGACTGGCTCTCCAATTCATATTTTATGAGTTTCTTCCCAGGCAAAGCTGCTCTGGTTGATTCATTAGTGTCCTGTCCGAAAAACAATCAAGATGATATTAATCTGAAGCTCAAATATCATATCAGTTATCAGGCAGGGGGTTGGTACTGCGGAGTACAGAATGTACTTGGCAGAAGAAATGCAAAGGAACCTTTTATCTGTGAGAGAGTCTTAAAGTTGTAGATACAGACACTTCAGCCTCTTTTCTAACCACGGTCTTAAAATCGTTTGCACTAGATACCATATGTGAATAATATTTTGTTAATCTCATGTTTTAGATAAAAATATTAGAACAGAACTTCACTTTCCTGTGAAATATGTGAATATTCTGATGACATACTTTGGAGGCAGAAGCAAAAAAAAATCTGGTCTACTTTATGATATAAAGAAGCAAATGCAGAGAAAGGTCACTCCTCTGGAAGCTACTTTTCAGGAGCTCCACCCTGTGTGTGGAACATATTGGTAGCAATATACTATGGGAGAGTCCTGTGTTACTGGCAGGCAAAAAATCATAACTTCTGCATGCAGTCATCAGTCAATTCTGTGTGAAGTCATTTCCTTTCAGCACAATAGGATGAAACAGTGCACTTAGGAAATGGACAGCGATCAAAATCCAGGGATTATAGACGTGCATGGCAAGGCTGTCTCACCTGGTGCCTTGGCTCTCGCTGCTGGGAGGAAACGACTGAGCCTCGATAGCTCTTCTGGCAATATGTGCCGCACTTGGGGGAAGTGTTTCCATTTCTAGGTTCAGTTTCTAGATATTCTAAATTAAATTAAATGTGTTTCAGTCCCTTAGAATAAACTGGCTTTGATGCAGTTGCATTAAGGTCTGAACTAAGAGTGCCAGAAACCTTTTTCAACCACTTATGCTGGGTAGTGTAGGCATAAAATGCTAGTAAATAGAAATTACAGTGCCACATTCATGTTGTGTGTGCACATGGCTATGCTAGCTTCAAGGCAGGAGACAACTAAGACATTTCCCACAGCATTCTCCTGGAGAAGCTGGTGGCCCATGGCCTGGACAGGTACACTCTTCGCTGGGTTCAAAACTGGCTGGATGGCTGGGCTCAGAGAGTGGTGGTGAATGGAGTCAAATCCAACTGGCGACCGGTCGTGAGTGGTGTTCCCCAGGGGTCGGTGCTGGGGCCCATCCTCTTCAACATCTTTGTTGATGATTTGGATGAGGGAATTGAGTGCACGCTCAGTAAGTTTGCAGACAACACCAAACTGGGGGGGAAGTGTCGATCTGCCGGAGGGTAGGATGGCTCTGCAGAGGGACCTGGACAGGTTGGATCGCTGGGCAGAGGCCAACAGGATGAAGTTTAATGTGGCCAAGTGCCGGGTCCTGCACTTTGGCCACAACAACCCCAGGCAGCGCTACAGGCTGAGGGCGGGGTGGCTGGAAAGCTGTGTAGAGGAAAAGGACCTGGGGGTGCTGATTGATGCTCGCCTGGACATGAGCCGGCAGTGTGCCCAGGTGGCCAAG
>VWZZ01007549.1:98761-142951 GCA_013399095.1 Psophia crepitans
GATGTGGTACTTAGGGACGTGGTTTAGTGGGTAATAGGTGATGGGGGTACGGTTGGACTAGATGATCCTTGAGGTGTCTTCCAACCTTAATGATTCTGTGATAAATTTCTTAGCTCGAAAAAAATCATGTTTCACTGGCCATATGTGCACTGCTTTATCACATTGCTCCTGGGGACTGACCCAGGGAGGCATCCCAAGCTGGGGTTCACATCTACATTTCAGGCCCTTACCAGACTCCCTAAATGCCCCAGATATGTCCACACAAAGTAGCACTGAGTGTCACTGGGATCTCCTATTCCAGAGTGGTTTTGGTACTGTCAGCAAGAGAAATGCTTTCTATTCAACCTACCATGTAGCTCTGTGGAAGTGACCCTGTTCATGATTGCCAATAACAAAAGCAGGGAAAGACCCTTTCTTTTGCTTGCCTGGACCTCTGGATTCCCACTGCTTCCTACGTTTGAAGCTGCTACAAGCAAGGCCTCACTGGCTGAGCCCCCATCAGGTCCTCTGGGGCCAGGACAGTCAGCAACCCATGCCTTTCTGCTTTTGCTTGTCGGGCTCAGTCTCTCCCTGGACCTTAGTCACAGCAGAGGTTCCCAGCACCCACAGTTGGCATCACAGACTCCCCAGGAGATGGGGAAGGTGAGACCCTTCCCATGTGCATGCTGCAACTGAATTTTTACAGCTTCCTCACGGAACTGAGTCATGAGAGAGAATGTGTGTTACCAAGTGATAAACACTTTGGGCAGGAGTCAGCCTGGGACACTGGAATGTATGTGTAGATGAGATTCATACGCTCCCATTATAGATGGTGTAGATTCAGGCCACAGATCTCAGGGAAGGTATATTCAGCAGAGATAGTAGGGTCTGGAGACTGAGACCACCTGTAGTGAGGAAGACACAAGTTCTGTTCAGTTGTCCTATTACTAATACTGATAACTGGTACCTTTGAGATGCCCAAGGGCTACCTTAGGTATCCAGGTGGGGCTTGCAGATGTGACTGAGGACCTACATGAGACCTTAGCTCTTCTGGTGCAGCAGCTAGAGGCCAGCCAGAAAACTCCAGGGCATCTTAATGGCAACAGACACCAATGCTTTGGCAGCTGAATCTGACTGCAGTAGGAAATGAGATGCTCAGCTTACAAATAAAGTTTTGCAATGAGGTGCTTAGATGTAGATATATCAAACTCAGAATGAATCCCACCTTTGTTTCTGGCAAAAGCCAAATGCCATTTTTGCCCTCTGAATACATTTACAGCCATAACGCACACAGAGGACAGACCAAAGACAGTTCCTCACAACCCACGGCCAAATCGGCATCCCCTTGGCCTCTGTCCTCTCTGGCCCTAGGACTGCCCAAGGCGCAGGGATGCAGCCCTCTTCCTTCCCAGCCTCCTTGGAAAACTCTTCAAACCTAGTCTAAAGCAAAGACTAATGTAAGATGGGCAGCCTGGAGAGAAACCTGTGATGCTTCACAAAGCTTTTGGAATTACCTGTGTCCCCACAGAGCAGCATTTGGGCCTGAACAGCATGAAATCATCAAGAAAGGGCACACTGCACTGCTCTTCCTTCAAAGTAATGAAGGTGAGAGCCTGTCTGAGGGCAGCACTTGCCCAGGTAACTCACATGGAGCAAGTAACCACTGCCACCTCCTTGCCCCACAAGTGGGTTCTTTCCACCCTCATCCTCGGTGTTCATCTGGAGGCATCTCACACCTGTCGCCTTAGCCCCCCCTTGCCAGTGCAGGGCTGCGAGAGGACATTCACACTGTCTCTGAGAGCTCATGATATTGAAGAGATGGCTCCTCTCATCATTGTGGGGAAGACACAGACTCCAGCAATGATCAGCATTGGACATGAAACCTCCCAGTGAAGATGTGCCATGAGGTTTGCCTATAAGGCTGGATCTTCTGCTTTCCTTGTGCTGTGACCTTTTGAAGGCCACATGGTCACTGTCAGCCATGGCCTTTGATGAAGTCAGTGGCTGTACCAGGTAGCATGTTCCATCACCTTCAACCCTCAGGGACACGACCCTGTGAATACAGTACAAGCACTGATGTGAATGTGCCTGTAGTACCTAACGAACTTCAAAAAATTCTATCCTCTGAGAAGTTACTGCAGATACTCTTGGCAGCATGTGATGTGGAGAAGAGTGTGATACCAAATTTTTATCCTGGAAGAGTTTTGTGGCACTTCTTTTACTTGAAAATAGTGACCCCCATATAAAAAGTAGCTCTGATTAGAGAAATGTGTTTCACATTCCTTGTAGATTCTATTTAAGCATTTGTTAGCAAAACAATTGCTGTAGTTGCACTGAATTATCTGGGTACAATATTTTCTAGGACAGAGGACAAGCTCATTCACTGAACTGCAAGCTCATTCAAGCTGCACATGACCTTGCCAGTGTAACCGATGTAACTTTATGTTTTTCATAAATGTTTGATAACTCCTCTGACAGAAGAACCTACATTTGTTATCGCTTGCGTTCATTTTTATTATCTCAATAACCATTCAGATCTAGATCTTACACAGAACATACACTGAACCTACCAGATCTGTCTGGGAAAAAAACACCTTCTCAGCAATACACCGAGCGTACCCCTTTCTCCTCCTACTTACCCATTACCTTCTCAGCAAACAACCGTTTGCCTTGTCAATCCGGAAGGTGCTTGGATGCAAGCGAGACAATTAACCCTGTTGAGAAATGTTCAAGTGTTACCTCCTGGATCTGAAGAGTGTTGTGTTTTGGTGATACAAGCTACTACCAAAGAGAAATGCACAGGAATGCTTTTGTTTGGCCTTCACTAACAGAAATAGTAGAAGTTCTTCGGAAAATGAGAGAGATCAGGTAAATCGGAGACTATAAGCAAGAAAGAACTGAAGGTGGCACTGTAGGAATGGACATTTCCCTTTTTAGAACAGAGATGGTAAATGCCTGCTTGCTCTTTGTCTTTGAAATGAGAAAGAAAGTCGTCAGACATGAAATGTGTTTTCCTGTACCTTTTTCTCCCTTTCAGCTAGTGAATAAACATTTGCTTCCCTTCCCCATAGCGGGAGGGCTTCGAGGAGAGCATGGGACACACAGTGTCCTTTCCTGCACAGCAGAGGCAGTGGCACCGCAGGCATGGCAGTCAGCTGGGCACGGGAAACTGCGCCCAGTTTGATGCCACGCTGAGCAGGCATCAGCCACAACACGTTTCTTTCCTGGATGAGTCAGGCCTAAAGCAGGATATTTACTTTCCGCACATCTCCCCCTGTAGCTCAATAGAAGGGCACAGAGAGAGGCTTATTAGAAGCACATCTAAACCAACCAGCCTTCGCACAAAATGCTGAGGGTTATGACTCATCCCTGCAACTCTTAATTCCAGTCAATCCCTCAGACTATTTTTGCCTAAACTAATCCCTCATCCTTTTCTTTGCCCCTTTGTTCCCACTCTGCTGTAAGTGGTGGCCATGTTGGGCTGCAGGCAGGAGGCAGGAGGGTTTTCCAAGAGCTAACACTTCTTCCTGTGAGAAGTCACAGTTGTCTTACAGAGAGGTTTATGGTTTCAGAAACTATGGCCTAGAGCTCCAGAAGTGTCCAGCACCCACTCTGGTGATACACGACAAGGACAAAATCCTGAATGACTGCACAAGTTGGCTACAGAGTAAATGTCTAGTTTTGGAAATATTGCAGGCCAGATGTGTTTATCTCAGAAGAAAATTTATGGTTTATAGCCAGCATCTACATCTACCATAAGGGCTGTTTCATAGTGCTAGAAAGCTTTTTAAGACAGAGATCAGCCACGAGAACTGGACTCCCGTGTTGGGGAGCAGCAGTGTGACCAGGTCCTACAGTCAGCTCCAGCAGCGAGAGCACAGAGATGGGTCTTACATTTCATCTGAACTTGGTGCAGTTAGTGGGTAGTTTTATTTTGTTTTGGACTTGCTTTGGCTTCTCTGAAGGTGCAGCCTTTTCTGGTCACGTCTGCTCCTATTGATCAACAATATAACGCGGGTTTGTTGGGATTATTTTTTTTCACAAGAAGGACAAATAATTTGTCACTGTTAGGCAAAGCAGACATGAAGGCTTTGAACATCAGGAAAGGGACCACGAGCTGGACTCTGCACCAGGAGCAGGGTGCAGAGCAGTGCACAGTGAGTCAAAATGAGACAGACCTTCAAGCAACAGCAGCCCCAACGCCTGTTAGGTGGTGGGGAACCAAAAAGTGTGGCAAACCCCTGTGTGTGCACACATGCAGGTAACACGATGGAAGTTCAAGCCAACAATATCATACGACACAAAACCAGCGTATGTTATTCGTTATCAAGATACTACTGAGGACATGAGAGTTTTTAGATATATATGCTGGAAAAAAAAATATAGCCATCGTGTGGAGGATGCATGATTCCCCTACGAGGCCCTTGTGTTCAGCCCAGGATGCCCCATGCCTGGCTCTGGGAACCTGGGGACAGCCAGTGACACCCCCACCAAGGGCTATTGCGAAGGTTTCACAAATGCATGAGAGCTGTGAAAGGCACTAGTAAAAACCAGTATCTAGGGAAACTTGTTGTAGCAAGTTGCTACACTGCGTAGCTTATTACCTGTTGTAACAGGTTCGCAGGAGGTCTGCAGTCGCCTCCTGTGAGGTGGCTACAAGGTTTGTAGCATGGAGGTTAAGCCCCATTGCACTTTGCCAGTGCTAAATTTCACTCCTAAGGAAAAATGCCAAAAAAAGATCTTGGTGGGGTTAATAGAGCTGTGGGGACAGCCCAGTGTCCCCAAAGTAAGAGCCATTCCTACCTTGCTGCTTAGAACCTCTGCTGCTGAGCAGGGTGTTGTATTCAGAGCCATCTAGGGTGTCTTTGGGCAGATGCTCTGTTCCAGGACACAGCGTACGTGAGCATGCCATGCCTCTGAGCCTGGGGGTGAAGCTGGTGTGCGTCGGGGTGACAACTTGGGTAGAAAGAGTGGGCTGTTGTCCCCAAAGGGCAGCTTGCAGGGCACTTGTGAAGATTTTGAAGGTGTAACTGATTTAACATACGGATACCTCCAACTGAGGGCTCTGTTGTGAGGGAGGGGTGTTATGCTCGGTGTTTCCTTCATGTCGGCATTGCTGCTCTCTGAAGGTCTTTCTCTGTAGGAGGGAAAAACAAGCTTCTTCTATCGCTTTGGTAGGAGAACCAGCAGTTTTCTTCTTCCAAGGCCCAAGGTGTGATTGTGTGGGCTCCAGAACAGAGGGATGGTGTGGGCATTCCTTGTCCAAGGAAGCGTCCAGCTGAGGTCCTGAAGCCTGACACATCTTTGCCACTGACATCACAGCGCCCTAGGTCTGAGCCTGCCTGGTCAAACAGGAAAGACCAGCAAAACAAGCACATGCTGTGTTTTTCTAGAGACGCCAGATAAGACTGTGTAGGTGTCAGTCTGGTATCAGCTTAGATATTGTCCCCTAAGAGACTTCTCTCTATCAGTAATTCTCAGTTATGGCCATGATGGGCACAAAATCTTCATCAGTGAGCCACCACATGAAAACATGGTTATTGTTCAGGTGTATGTCAATTGCCCAGATTATAACTAGGGAAAGTTGTTTTATTTGCATGCAAAATGCAAGGACAGCTGTGAGGAGGTACTCAGTGTGGCTCACACCCCATCTAGCTTCATATCAGAAATGGGAGATTTGCGTATGACATGGCATTTGAATTATGAGAAAATAGAAATCCTTTCTATGTCTCTCTCTCACTGTCTCCGACATCCTTCTGTTTAACAAGTCCCACCATCCTCAATAGGAGGCAATTCATATGTCAGTGGTAGGATAATGGCTGGCTGTATGGTAGCAGATAACATAATCTGCCTCTTGAAGTTCTACAGACACTGTCCTTTCTATTTATTTTACTCGACCTGGGAAGAGCAAAGTGCTGTTAAGCCAGCAGGTTTGATTGATTGCAGATATATGTCTATACCCAGGAGTCTCGCCTATCGGTAAGTTACTTTCAAGTCAGGACGGGTTTGATTTGCAAGCTTTGTCTTTAATCTAAAGCAACATGTAATAGAAAGTTAGACCTCAAGTCATAAACTGCTAACAGTTATAAATAAAGGTAATCACTGTGAAACAAAACAAGTTACTTGTTCAGATGATTTGTTAAAATAGATTAAAATATAATGTGGTGCTAAGGCTGCTCTTTGGATGCTTTAGAACATCCTCCATCGGTCTCTGTCAGCTGGTGACTTCACTCAGAAGCAATTGATTTTAAGAAGGAGAAAAATACAAATTATTCATTTGGATGTTTCTCTCCCACACATTCACAAGCAATGTCTGTCTTTAAGTACTATTATGTGTCTGAGGCTACGACAGCTCTGCTCTCTCAAGGGAGTATTTACCACTAACTGGGGGAGCTTGACAATTTATAGAAAATTTTGAAGGATGACAATTATGAGACAGCACGTAATAGTCTTTAAATCGTGTGTGTTTATTCTGATCATAGATTGAGTGGTGGTGTGTTTTGCTCTTTGATTTTGAGCCACCTAGTGGTAATATAAATGAGATAAGATTTCTACGCTTGAGAGTTGTGAACCTTTCTTGGCAGCTATGTACAATTTAATGGGACTAAGCTCAGCAAAGTGAATAAAAGCTCTGCACTGTATAAGGATCCCATGCCAATACTTTGTGGTGAAGATTTACTATTTGTATGTGTAAAATTAGTGACTTCAACGTTTTGTCTCTTCTGCTAAAGAACTGGTTCTTTTGTTAGAAATACAGTAAAAATGTCAATGTTACCTGTTAACAAGGAGTTCAATGGTTCCCTCAGACTGATCATGTCAATGGGCTGCTCCAGGTCTCTGCTGAGGCTGTTTCAGGCCACTTTGCCCTCTGGGAACCTTTCTGAGGACTGTCCGACTCACCAGGTCTTCTAATGGTGCTTGGCAGATGTGACAGCAGGGTGAACCTAACGCCTCCCTCACCTCAGCCCACTGTCCCTTTCCCACTGGTGACACAAGCCTGTGCAGAGAGTCAGGCAGCCTTGGGGTTTATCACTTTGCGGCCCTTAGGCAGAGGTGGTTTGAGAAGATTCCCCAAAATGTCCTTGCATAGGGTCAGGAGGGAACCAGCATGAATGGAACCCCCTGGCTGTGATCCTGGGCTTTGTCATGCATGTCCTCCCTGCTTGCTGCTAGATTTCATTCCCCAGAGCATTTTTATCCAATGTATTCTAATATAAAAATCTGATCTTAAAAACAGTATTTTCCAAAATTGAACAATTTGTCAAAATATTACACCCTAGCACTGACCCAGAATTAGCAGATAGCATTATGTACCCATGTACCCGTGAGAGAGCTGCATTTTCCAGGCCTGTTGTCTGGATGGTAATCAATCACATGTCCTTTTGCACTCAAAGACCCAAAGTTAATTACAGATCTGCTCAGTGGTCTATGAGATACACTCAGCACCTCAGATATACTGTAGCTAATTTTAGGGTTTTCTAAATGGGAACTGTAGATCAAAGTATCTTTCATTTGTCCATGTTCTCATACAGTAGTCTCAATAGCATCCAGATCATTAAATCCTTATTGCTAATCTTGCAGGTTAGAAACGACAGTCACCTTTCTTTTCTGTGATGAATCCTTGAAGCCTTTCTAGTCATTGGCCATTCCCTGACGTCACATTGCCTACATTTTCTGTTATGTTCCTGTATCCCTCAGTTCCCTAAATGTAACTTCCAGATGCTAAGATTCTGTAGCATTCCAAAAACCCTCTAAATATTACATCCTATGTTCTCAGCTGGATTACCAAAATATGCTTTCAAAACAATGTTAAAAAATAAACAAAATAGTTCATCCTCTGTTTTTAACATACCATCTAGAAAAGCAGGGCTCTTCTTTGGAGAGGAGAAAAAACTTTGAATATTATGTCTTTAGTGCTTCCTGAAGGTTAAGATGTTCAAATAATCCCCAGAGTGTTAGCAAAGAGAAGATGCCTTGCCTTCAGTTACAGACTTCCCTACCCATTTAGCATCTGCGATTTCTGTGTGATACCTCAAGCTTCTGGTATGTCATGTTTCTGTTTCTTTTTCTCCTAAACTGGGTACAGGAAGAACCGGGCTTATTAAGCTGTGAGACAGTTACAGGCAGAGTATGGAGACAGGTGCTCCATAATTCTTGTTAATTCTGAAAAACATGTAGAAAGGATTATAAGAATTCCTTGCAAAGTAGGAGAGGAAGGAAATGTCAGCTGGGACACGGAAACCACAGGAATGGTCCAGATGGGAAGAGAAATTCAGCCAGATGTTTGTTATCATGTTGAGTGCAAGGAAGTCAAACACCAGGTTGGGGATGAGCGTGGCCAAGGAGAGGGATTTTCTCTCTTCTGCTGAAGGGCTGGATCCAGAAAAAGATGCGTCATTTCCAGATTGCCGCCTGTGTGGTCTGAAATGAAGTCTGATGCTTACTGTGCTGCCTGTTTTCAAGGTCAGAGCAGGACAGCTGGGCTCCAGCTGCCTTCACAGCCAGCAGGGACTGAGGGAGGGGGTGCTGGAGACCTCTGCCAGGACAGGTCTGGGGGCGTCACCCGCTCCGGCATGATATGTCCTCCTCAGACACTGCTTAGGACACCAGAGGGAGAGAAGCCAAGCAGCCACTGGGCCCACAGCTGAGCAGCCCTGTGCCTGCTTCTCTGTCCAGAAGTGTTTCTCCTGACCTCTGTCACTCCCAGGAGCTTTCTGGATTTGCAGGGAGGGTGAGGAAGAGGAGGAGAGGTGGGCATGGGAATCAACACCCTGGCTGTTCTCCTGAAAGGGTGGTGGAGACCTGCCTGTCTTCCAGTCCGTATGGAAGCACTGAGTGTGACATAGCAAAGCCCAAATCACTGGCAATTAGATCCAGAGAGGGATTTAGAAGTGTAACTCAGACAAAAATCCCAAGAACAAGCAGGCTATCGAAGTGACCGAGAAGGACAAGGTCCATCGATTTTCTGTGCTTGTAAGACAAGGCGGCAGCTCTTTAAAACCTGACTTTATTTTGCTCAGAAGAGATGGGAAATTCCCCAGCACATCCCAGGGGCAGGCAGTGGGATGGAGAAAACCTGCCTCCCTGGAAGAGAGGTTTCGGAGTTGCAGCAATCCCTGGTCTCCTGGCAGAACAATAGCAGTGACAGCTCCACCCGACACAGCTTCGGGGTAAACTTTGTCTTTTTCTGACCAGAGAACACAGGAGTGTCTGTGTAGAGGCGCGTGCAGTGAACTTGGGCAGGCAGTTATTGGTGGAGAGGGGGAAGATGGATGTGGGAGTTTGCCACCTGTCCCCTTTACACAGCAGGGACGTGCATGCAGGAGACCCTGAGCAAGGACGTTTGCTGGGCATCTCCTGATTTCCCTTTTAGGGCATTTCACCAGAGAGGGACTGACAGTGGTTTTAGATAAACCCTGCCCAATGAAGGTGTACTGAAACCACTGGGGCTTTACACCCTTTCTCCAGCCACCTCCTCTCTGGTGTCCCAGTGTCCCCTGCTCCTCTGCACTGGAGGCAGCAGTGTGGGCTGGTGCACAGACTGGTACAGGTGCTGGGTGAGCCCTGGGGTGGCAGTGGGGTGAGGAGATCCATGCAGGATCCACACTGCCACTGCACCAGATCCTGAGAAGACTGGGCTGCTCTCCCTGCCTCTCCATGGCCACAGGGAGAGTCACATTCACAGTTTTGCATTGGAGCTCACATGCCTTGCAGGACATGTCTTCAGCTCACGTTAGGCAGCTGAGTGGCACCAAAACCAACAGGCAGTGCTAGAAAGGAGCAATAGCTGGCATATCAGAGTAGAAGGTACCAGACTGGATCTACCTGCTCAAGAAAACTGTGTGCTGATAGAAACTGTGTAGAAAGGATGGACTGTCTGAGGCAAAGCCCTCCAATTGCCATATCCACCGGTCCACACAGATCCAGATGTAATTTAGCTGTGTTAGTCCACAACGAAGCCTGGCTTGAGGCAGAGTTGTTATTGCTGTGCCAGCCTGGTGCCGGTGAACAGTTCCTGGACTCATGGTGGCAGCTGTGTAGGGCACTACCCCCGGCTTTGTCGGCTTTGCCGTTTCAGGTGTCCTTCAACCCCATACACATTTGCAAGGCACAGAAAGGTCATTTCCAACTTGGGACTTAATGAAATCTGTCATGTAGAATGTATGCTCAAACCTTTTAGATGCTGCACAACTGCTGGACAGTAGCCACCAAGTAACTTCTATTTGTTGATGGGGCAAACTGCACAGACCCTGCAAATGTGTGTAGACAAGGAATAAAGTTTTTATTTCCATCAAAGACTTACACAGACTCGTAGGTATGTATTTATCAACCCAAAATGACAGTGACACTCCAGATGACAGTATATCACTGGGAGCTCATGTTCAGTTGGTTATACACAATGTCTCCTTCAGGGCAAATATTGTCCAGAGAATATTAATGCATAATAAAAGCCACCTTTTTTATTTCTAGATGTATAATTTTGCTTTGGCCATACTCAGAATGTGTGTTGGCTGACACCTCCTGCTTTATAAATTGATTGACCTCACTCCCTCCGCGTCACTGACCTGTCCCCATTCTTTACTGCTCACCAATTTCTCTCAGCTGCGGGATAAACTTTTCATTTTCTCCCCAGTCACTGATGATAGCGTACAGCAGATTCTCAACCAGAGGGAAGGAGCAGTCATGCCAGCCTGTCAGATCCCTGTTTATTAAAGTGCGTAGCTGTAGAGAGGCTGCCTGGCCTTCCCAGCACCGTTTCTGTAGCAACACCCACTGCAACCCTTTTCTTCTCACACACTTTACTTTCCCTGCAAAACATTGATAATGAGGCTTCAATTCACAATCACATTCCTAGCAAAGTGATTAAGCTTAAAAAAAGGTAAAGGAAGCCCAATTGTTTAAAGAAGGATTGGTTTCATAAAGGAGGTCCACGCCTTTCTGAACTTCATCTGAAGAGAAACAAAGTAATGTGCTGCTAGCTAAGAAATAGCTTTCAGACTTTATTTGGTTGGGAAAAGTTTTCATGTTGCTACTCATGGTTAGACAATAGGGGCATGACCTGAACATCCTAGGAAAATACCAGCTGCTCTGAAAGAAAAAAAGTTACAAACATATGGTGAAAATAGTAACTCTGAGGCCTTTAACTTGACAAATTTCACGTAAGTTAATTCTGGTGGTAATGTAGTTTCCTCCTGGAACATTTACTTATTCACACACTATTTTCCTCAGTCAGTTACATCCAGGTTTTTTCACCGAGGTTCATTGTCTCTGGGGAATGTAATTCAAAGCTAATGTTGCTCAGAGTGGTCTCCAAACATACTACTCCAACTGTGTCTTGAACAGCACAGTTGTGTCTGTCTCCAAACAAGCCCTCCCTCCGTTCTTCACCGCCTCGGTTTCCAGCCTACACCAAAACCTTACTAACTTTCTGAAGGACCTTCCTCCTACCTTAAGCACTCTTTTTGACTGACTCCATCTCAATGATATGCTTATTTCCCTTGAATCAGCCTTTTACTTCTTTCTCCAGACAGATGTCTAGAGAAGTTTGGCTTTGGCAGAGTTTGCCTTTCTCGCAGCTCTGTCTGGTGGGGTGCCTGTTGCTCTACCCAGACCTGCCCCAGCCACTCCTCTGCTGAAATCTTTCATCATGTCCCAGTCATCATGACTTGACTATTGCAATTTTCATTTATGGTTCTCCTAAATCTTTGGTGTCTAAGCTCTGAAGTCTCTGGAATGCTGTAGCCAGGCTCTTCTTGGTCCTTAACCATGCTACTTCCAACATTGTAGTGACCATCAATGTATTATTTTGCTTAATATACAATATTAGGTAATTTTGTGCAGACTTCATATTTTCTGCTGTAGATTAGTGACTATGTTTGTGGCACAGGCTGTGCAACATTAGCCACCAAGAATTTGCTGTGTGGGGAACTAAAAGCTGGATTTATGCTACACTGGCTAGAGGTGGCACTGAGCGTCCCAGTTTGGAGGACTTTTTATTGCCCTGCTTCTTGTGATCTGTCCTAGCTGAAGTTGCTCTTAGCCAAGCTGCTCCATCAGCACAGGCAATTCCCTTCTTCTGGGAACAAAACCTGCCTCATAAACTTCTTTGCTACTGTCCCTGCCTGTGAATTGCACATAGTCACCTGCATGAATTTTGATACATAGCTCTTCACATATCTGACCAGCATAGGAATGCATTTTTTCTCCTCTGTGTGAAGAAATATTGATTGCCTTTTGATTTTCTGAAGTCAACCATTGAGATACTGAGTCCAGGTATACCCACAATTTTGTTTGGCTTCTCTCCTCTCAAAATTTCACAGATAATCTTTACATTCCTGTAATGCCAAGCACATTATGCAGAAAAATGAAGTAGAAATTGGGGGTCTATGGGTAAGAAAGATGTTTGTGTGGAATATATAAAAAACAGATTCCAGTATAAAAGAAAGAGGAGAGGTATCAGAGCAGAAGTTTCTCCATTGCAGTTTTTTCTATAATACATAGTTCAAAACTGAGGCCAGAAGAGAAAATAACATGATAAAAACCATATCAGATGGATGGGAAAGAAGGCGGGAGAGGCAAAGACATGAGAAGTTGTGGACCAGATGAGGCTGGATGGTGACTCTTCATCCCTCTTGGCCTGCACAGCCTCGGAGATCTGCATGGGATGGAGAAGAGAGGCAGCAGCCAGCCCCAGAAGTTGGGGTGTGACACCAACACTGGGCTGTTACGGGGCCTCTGGGGCTTCCGAATGAAAACAAGAAGTTTAGCAAGCATCTACCATAAACCTCCCTTAATCTCAAACTGTTTCTTTCAGCATATGGTGTGCATTAAAAGAGTATAAAACCATTCTCAATGGAGTTTTACTGTGTATTATACAAAAATTGAATTGTTGTAATAGCAACTGCAGCTGACTACTACTCTAAAGATGCGGCATAAATCTGAGTTTTAGTGCCCCATATAGTAAACACTTAGTGGGTAACGTTGCACGGTCTGCACAAACAGCACTAAGGAGCAGAGCCTCTCTGCTAAAACACACACATGGCACTGATCTACATTAGAAAATAGGAAGGCCACACAAAATTGCTCAAAATATATATTAAACAAAGGAAACCATGATTAGACCTATAAATCTAAGTTGTTGTGAGATGTTGTCTCAGCTATAGCAGCATTGTAAAATGATCCTAATAGCTATACAGCCATTTGGCATGATACAAAAATACACATTCCTTTGACATATATAGGAGTGGTGGACTGTTACAGTAATTACCTTAATCTCACAATTGGCGTAAATAATTCTTCTTTTCCAGGATTTAAAGATGCTCTGAGTAGCTACTCTACTTTGTTCTTACTGTAGTATTTTTCTAGTTGTACAAGGCAATTATTTAGAATTTAAATGTGCCCAGTGAATCTGCTATATAGGTGTATTTAGTTTTATATAGATTATTAACTCTGGCTAGAAAGAGGAAAAAAATTAAAAATAAGGACCCCAAATATAATTGTGGTCGTGTCTTGTGTAATACCTAAGCATATATTTTTCTAATTTTCCAAATTTTGTGTCATTTTCCCACATTAAAAGAAGCACAAGATAGCCTGATTCTTCTTCTGTTTGGAAAGATGTTTTAAACTTGTGATATCTGCTGGAAATATACATAAAATCAAATCTTTACATTGACAATTAAAGACAAATAGAGAAAAAGACTTTTCTTAAAAGGCTGATGAATGGAGAGAGAAAATATCACTGAATGGTAAAAAAAATGTTGACACACATAATCAATCTTTTTAATCCAGCATCAACTGAAAATTTAATGAATAGAATAATGAGGTAGAATAAATAAAAAATGTCACAGGAAGGAAATGCTTTAATATCAAGAAGAATCTCGCTGTTCTGTATCTGCAATATTAGAAACACTCTGTTGTGTGTATATGTGGTGACTCTGCAGGCTGTGAAAACTGACTCCTCTGTCATTTATAACTCGTAAACTGTGAAATCAAGTCTTTCCTATTTCCCAGGTGAGAAGTAATATTCAATACTTCAGTATTTCGATACCTGATGTTGTAACCCCTTGAAAAAAAGTGGAGGAACATTATCAGGGCTGAGCTCACAAATGAATGAGAATCTTCTAAATGTGGACCTGAGTCATGGGTAGGAGGATCCAACCTACAAACATAAAAGTGAACATCATAATTCCAATAATAACTGGAATAATATTTCCAATTATTATAGTGATGTGAGCCAATATTAAAAATAATAGAAGACATTATAATAAATAATCCACTCACTACTCTGAGGATGACACCATGCTGGAGCTGTACAATATACCCCTAACGTAGTATGTTCTTGCATGCTAGTACCTGCAAGAAGTTTCTGAGGATGCTCAGTCTAAACTAGTTTATGGGAGCTTAAGTAGAGCTGGGCAAATCTGAGCAAAATCAGCAAATTGAATTGTTTTTCTTCTAAATCTTACCATACATTGAAAGTAAATCTTAATAATAAAATCCCCACTAAGCGTGAGGAATGGGCAATAGGAAGTTGTCTGCAGTGTACTATAAAAGCTGCGTCTGAACTCATCAATCGAATGAACCCAGGACAGTTCCTGGGCACAGAGGGTAGCTGCCACAAAATGTCCCACGTCTCTGCTAAATCCCCCCAGGCCTTGGGACAAGGTGTCACATCCAACCAGGCTGTGCTAACTCCCCAAATGAGTCTAAGGATAGTTTGAGAGAGCAGGAGCTGGCACAGGCCAGCCGTGAGCTGGAAGCAGCTCTGACAGCTCTAGTGCCTGGGAATGCTCCCTTGAACTGTTTAATTTACTAATATTGACGTAAAAAGAGAAGCAGTCCCAAAGTAATAGCTGAGTATGTGTATTTATGAGAATTGTAACAAAATCTTGAAGTTTAACATTTTTATCACCTAAGTATACATGTTTAAATCCTACAGTCGTTCCCTTGAACCGCTGTCACCAACAACCTGGTCCTACAGACGGGGAGAGTGAATCTCTTGAGAGCCATCAAATGAGCAGGTATTTGCAGTGAGTGAATAAGTGAGTGTCAGCAGGATTAGTATCCAGAGAGCTCTGCTCGCCATAGCAGCACATTGGCATTGATTAAAATCCACTCTTAATTGTACTGTCCCCAGGGACAAGAGTCCAAGAGTGAATCAATGAAACGCAGACAGCTCAGAGCTGCCCCGTGTCTTTCCTGCCAAAGCTGACCAGGGTCCCAGCACTGCCTGCCCCTGCCTGCCCAGCCCTGCTCCTGCCTGCCCAGCCCTGCCCCTGCCTGCTCCTGCCTGCAGAGCCGTGCTCCTGACCGCACAGCCCAGCCCTGCACCTGCCTGCACAGCCCTTGGCTTACCCCGCTGCTGCTGCCACCTTCCTCACGCTCCTGGGGCCTCTCCACACAGCAAATTACATCTCCCATCACCCAAGGTCTGCCTCTCCAGCTGGCTCCTGCTCTCCTGAACTCCCAGTTACCCCTCCTTTCCCAATTAGTCACATCCTTCCTCCACAGTGCTTTCCACCACAGACCCAGGCTCTGTTTCCCTCTGGCTGAGCTTCAATCCATTTGGGCAGCCAGTATCCTTTTCTCTCCCAGTGCTGAGTCTCAGCCTTCCCAGCTTCCTCGTTCCTCTCTTTCTCCTTCCTCTAGCCTTTGAGTCATCTCTGCTCCAGCACTGAGAAGTGGCCAAACCCAGAACACCCATGAAAGACCAATCTGCCTTGGCTGGGCATCCTGGAGGCTGTGAGTCATGCTGAGGGGACAGTGCCCTCCCAGTTGCCAGAGCAGCTTGAGCAAGACCAGAGAAAAGGAAATTCTTGGAAACTGCGCTGAGAAAATAGAAGTCTCCACCCAACTGGAACAAAATGCATTTTTTTTTAACCCAGAAGTTAAAAATTGGCAAAATCTGGGCAGATTTATCACAGGGCAGAAAAAGTGCAACTCAGAAGCAGGAATCAGTCATTGTGTGAAAACACAGTAGCACCAGATTTGTCTCTTCTGTCATCAGAAATTTTGACACTGGTAAAATAACATATTTCTTCAAGTCTTTCTTCCTGAAATGATAGAAATATTTGGGCAGCAATGCTCAAAACAGACAGCCCCAATAACAAAAGCAGCCCAAAGCAAATACCCAGCATAGAAAAGTCTTTTAATTGAATGGGAACACTTCCAGAAGAAACTGAAAAATAGGATATATTGGTCTGTCAGTCCCATCTCCCACATAAAACCATTCCCATAATGTTGGTAATATGGATTACCTGAGCCAACCCAGTTTGATATCGAGTGGGTTAGCTGCTTCAGTACCACTTTTTCAATGCTGATACAAATGCTGGATACCCACATGATAAAGTTTTGTTGTTATTTTTTTATAGCTGATTCTCCAATACCAATGCTGTGACACAGTATAAAGCAATTTAAATGATTGACTAGAAAAAGGTACTAATAACTTTGATTAGCTTCATTTATTTGCATATAATTATTTTCTAATTTCTGTGCAGTAATTAAGACTGTGGCACATTGCTGACACGACTTTTTTTGAACAAGAATGGTTTTAGTAATATTCAAACCTGTTCTGTGATTTCCAACTGATGTTTTCCATAAAGATAAATCAGCTTCAGGGAAGATATTTCTGAACTAAATATGTGCCTCTAGATTTTAAGCAATCATTACAGAGAGGTTTTCCTATGAATGTAGATGTTCAAAATCCAGAAGACATTTCTCTTGAGGCTACAGCTCAGTCAAGATAGATCACTGCTGTCGGTCAGGTAGGAGTTGTTGCCCAGGAAATATGGAAATGACCCAAAGTTCTGCACTCAAAGCCCCAAATAGGTTGGAAGAAAATACTGGCGGAAAGTAACGCATTCCTGTTAAACCCTATTAAATGTATTTCAATTTCCCACTCCACTTGCGGCATTTAAGCAAATTTACTGAGGTTAGTAAATTACATACTTATTATGCATATTGCATTCTGGTCAGCAATTCTCCCCACCAAATCTTTGGTCCTTCTTGGGGGCTACTTCGGTCATGCCACTCTTGTAAAAGCATTTAATTTTTTTTTCTTTTACCATTTTAAACCACATACATACTGTGGATTACTAAGTATTAGCCATTGAAATATTTTTTATAGAGCTACCCTGGATATCAGTGTCTTTTCTTATCTCTCATTAACATCAGGTCAGCATACAATTCAGAACCTGGTTTTGTGTGTATGTCCTTGTGAGACAGAAGAATAAAAGTCAAGAACAAAAAACCTGTATTCTGAAAATCATGACTGGACAAATGTAAACTTTCCTGAGTGTTTTGCCAGCCACCCAAAAACTTTAAATAGAAGACAGTGAACAGGTGAAGAAAGCAATCGAAGTCAGCATTAATGCTGCTGCCTAAACAGTTTAGCTGTCTTTGCTCCATTTCTTCCACAGCTATTGCTGACTGTGACTACAGATATGTTGAACAAGGATGAAGGTCACCAAAACAAGAAATGCCTTAATAATTAAGGGCTCAATATGTTTCACAAATGCACCTTCTTCTGTGCCTGCTGCCAAGCAGCTGTGGATCTGTGATATCTTGCAAAAATAAATTAAGAAACCTGAAAGGTTCTGCTCATAATCTAAATGTGGAACTGGAGATGCAGAACGAGGATGAAACTACTAATTACTCTCCCCAAGCTCATACTTGCAGCATAATCAAATCTGTCTACTGGGGCAATCCGCACTTAATCAATTGGAGTGTGATATAACCTTGCACTTCATGATAATGTGAAGCTAGAACTAAAAAAAGCCCTGTCATTGTTATGAGTGTATATTCAAGGCACAGAATTAGCGGGCTTTGCTCTCCAAAATGAGCCCCTCAGCACTTAATTACCTATCGTACACTGCGAGCGTTTGCTAAGGTCTGTGCATAGCTAACAGCCGAGCCTGCCAGCGCCAGCGAGCCCTTCCTCTGCTGGCCTGAGACTGGTTTGCAGTTGGGATGCCTTGCTCCAGCACACTCCTCTGTTGGTAAAATGTTAAGCACTCTGCTTGTTTTAATGCAAATGCTGACTTGTTAAGTAAGGAAGGGAAGCGTTTTACTTTTCCACATTGCCACATCTTAAAGCCTGAAGAAAAGGCTAATCCTGGAAGAGAAAAGATTTTATTTCCTTTTGTAACTTATACTATTCTGACAGCTGAAAACCTATGTATAATATCAGCAGCCACTTAAATGCTGTTTGGACAGATAGCAAAATTTTGCTGGATGTGTATTTCAGTCTCAGGGGAGCTTCTCTGCCTGTCACATCAGTAGCTGGCAGTTTGAGAGGCAGGCTTTTCCTCAAAGATTCACTTGTCCTTTAATTGGGGGGAAGTGAAATAGCATCTGTCTGGAGGGGTTTATGACTTCTACTTCCAGATGAAACAGGAAAATACAAGGACATGAAAAAGAGAGAAAGATCTCAGCTTTCTGAATCTGTAATGGTTTGGATAGGAAATTGATTGAAGATTCTGTGTCCGTTCTTGTTTATTCAGTTGTGCTTATGCTGCCCTCCCAACTGGTATTCCTACTCCATGCCCATTTCCATGTTCCTCTCCAATCAGCATTTGAAATAGTAGAAACATCGGCAGGAAACACTTTGCTGATTTTTTGCCATTTCATTTTAAAAACTATTTGTCTCCCAAACTTTGCTTTGGAAGTGCTAAACCAAAGAAAAATCTTTTTCATAACATTACTCTATTTTGAAATTTCCCAAACGAAGTTTAAGGACCATGCTCTCCCTAGAGAGGCTGATAACATGGCCATTTATTTTGTTCAAAGACTGAAAGAAAGGTGCAGGACGATGTCGTGTAAGGCAGGTCTCCTATCCCGATGCTTGCAAGTCCCCTTCACTGAAGACACGTGTGGTGTCACCCACTTGCTTCCCTTTGCTGGGTGCCTGACTTTTCTCCACTTTGGCTCTGGAGGCCATCCACCGTGGACATAGCTGTTGCCTCAGGGACTATGGATAATAACATACTTGCACGTTATTTGCATTTCATCACTCTTAGGCATTCTTTAATACTTGTTTGTATTGATTTTTAATACGTGTCTATGGTTATACACCTTGGATTCTGGAGGGGAGAGAGAGGAGTTAATCCGGCAATGTCACGGCAGATGACGGTGGGCTCTGGTGGGAGGAGCAGCTCTGGTTGAACTGGCTGTGCCACGGAGAAGGAAAAGCGTGTGGCATGAGTTCTCATCCGCTGTTCAGGGTGGGTAATCCCTTGCACGCGCTCAAAGCGAGGGCACAAACCCCCGTTCTGCTGTCCTGTGTCCTGCTCCACGTGAGTGTGCATTACTGCACAAAGTGCAAGAGGCAGCATTTGGCCTAATGGCTCTGTTTCTGCTGAAAACAAAATCTGCCAAGTGGTAAAGGCAAAACACTGTACTGAAAAACCTTCCCATTTTCTGCGCCTGTTTATTGTGAAGTCTGACTCATACAGAAAGGAAGGCCAAGTTCTTGCCACTGCAGGAATGAGCGGACTACGCGTTTCTGCTTTCTAAGTTCAACAGACGGTGCTCTCAGAAAAATATTTTCCCAGTAAGCAAAATGTGGACACAAAAACGTGATAACTTTTCTCACTCGTCTTTTGTCCTAGCATCTTCTGTCAATATCCAGACAAGTGAAACAGTCTTTGTAATTAAAAAAACCCCAGAACTCCCCATGTGCTTCCTTCCATTGAACAGGAGGATATTAGAGGAGGTCAGTTGTCTCCTTGACTTTTTGTCAGCAAAATAAGAAGATCAGAATTATCAAAATGTCCAAACTCAATTAAGTTTTCATTAGCATTCTGCAGAGTCACTTCAATTAAAGAAAACTCTTATTTTGTCTGCCTCACTAGAGAAATGCAGACTAAAATTAGAATGTAAATGTAGCTATATTTTATAATGATTTAATGTGACAATCTTCCTATTTGCAAATGGCCTAGCAAAGGGTCACAGTTTAACATCAATTCATAGAGTAAAATGCAAATTCAAAAACATGTCAGAACAATTTGCAGGACATTTTTCAATTATCTGGCAAAGGACACATGGAGATTTCTTATATTATTTCATTTTTCTGTGAGCCTTTGTGTGCTGCAAGTTCTGAACCACTAGTTGTTTGAATTACTTGAATTCCTGCTTGGGAAGTTTGCTAAAATGCTATCGAGAAGCTCTCACAAAGTTTCCCTTCCTTTCCAAACCACTCCAGGTGGGCTCCCTTTTCCCACTGATGGGATAAACGGGCTGAGTGTTTTCAGCTGCCTCTCAGAAAAACTAACCAAAATCAAGCTCTTAAGGCTCTGATTTTGAGTCTTTAACACTGCTAACAGCAGCTAAAGGTGATTGAAGCTTCTGGGGTACTGTGTCCCTGAAAACTTGAAACAATGCTGTCTTTATGATGAGGATGATGCTTGAATTGCTGAACCTGCCCAGAGAAGTGAGGTAGGATGACTTGGCACATACTACTTAGAGTAGGTCTATGCTTTAAATTTTGTCTGGAACCTGGCTGCTGATGATTTAATGTGCTGTGTGCCTCTCTTATACAGGCAGGGCTGAGAGTAGATATCCAGTAAATAGATACAGAGGTTCTGCCCACCCTGAGTTTTCCAGCAGGGAGGTCAGGCAGTGGGGAGGTTCCTTCTGTCCCTGAAGGAGCAGATGGGGTTACTGGCTCCCCACTTGCCTGGGGATGGGTACATGTGTTTGCCAGGCTCCTGTGTGTGCTGGGGTCATAGAATCATAGAATGGCTTGGGCTGGAAGGGACCTTAAACAATTGGCTGGTTCCAACCCCCCTGCCATAGGCAGGGATGCCACCCACTAGATCAGATTGACCAGGGTCCCATCCAACACTTGCAGGGAGGTGGCATCCACAGCTTCTCTGGGCAACCTGTTCCAGTGTCTCACTGCCCTCACAGTGAAGAATTTCCTCCTAATGTCTAATCTAAATCTGTCCTCTTTTAGTTTAAAAACTTTGCCCCTAGTCCTATCATTATCTACCTGAGTAAAGAGTCCCTCTCCATCCTTTTTATAAAATCCCTTTAAGTATTGAAAGGCCACAGTGAGGTCTCCCTGGAGCCTTCTCTTCTCCAGGCTGAATATCCCCAGCTCTCTCAGCCTTTCTTCAGAGGAGAGGTGCTCCAGCCCTCTGATCATTTTCATGGCCCTCCTCTGGACTCGCTCGAACTTGTGGTCCTGATCTTGTGGCACTGGACACCTCCCAGCCAGTCCTCACTTGCCCTCTTGTACATTGAGCAGCAACTACTCTGTCACACACCATGCAGGAAGCAACAGAAGCGCAGCCAGGGATGTTTTGTAACGCTTTCTTTTGTGAGAAGGCATTGGGAAGTAAGTGGTAGTGGTATTCCTGAGTTTGTGGGGGTGGCTTTGTTTTGTTGGTGTGTGGTGGTTGTTGGTTTGGGTTTTTTTGGGTGGGTTTTTCTTTTTTTTTTTTTTAACCCCCCCCCTAGATTACCCTGTCTTTATCACCCTGCAGGACAACACGTGGAGTGGTTTTTTTTGGTTTTGTTTTGTTTTTTTTTTCAAATTCCAGTGCAACCTGGTCTATTTAACATCAAGATCTTGAAACTCTATTTTTTGAAGAGCTGAAAACTTTTTTCTGTAGCTGAACATGACAACGACTGGTGGCCCAATGTGTCTCAGTCATGCCTGTTACTATGAGACCACTATAAAATCTCACGCTTGTCCTCAGCCTCGCTTTACCTGTCTTTGATGTGTCCCTTCACATGCACTGTGATTGTTTCTCCCAGCTAGGGCTCCAGGAAAGGACCAAGACTTACTGTCATCAATGCCACCAAATAGTGCCACCCCATATTACTCAAGTCAGTGGAAGCAAAGCCAGGTTCACACTCTGACCTCTCTAACTGACAATCTATTGTTACTGCCAGATGACAAACCAAGACTTAAGCAGCCATCTGTGTTTGATGTAGTTAAAACTGAGGAGCACTGTGACCGAGGTGAACATTTGCACCTAAGCTGATATGCTAGGGTCAACACAATTAGCCATCTTCAGTCAACTTGAAGACGTGCTATTGTTAGTCCTCCTGTTGAAGCATTGCTCCTGTGTTAATTTGTTGGTAGTAACTTGCATTCACTTCTTGCTTTCACAGCTGATCTTGCAGCTTTCAAGTGTGAAACTTCAAAGTACCACAGAAAAAAATATAATCATAATTTTCATAGTCTGGATCTCCATGCTTATTGTCTGCCAGTGTATACCATACCGAATATGTTTACTATACTAGAATAAAAAAATTTGAAGTACTTTATTAGCTGTTGATCTTAGAACCTGGATCTTATTGATTAAGCACATGAGAAAACCTAACCCTCTACAGCCAAAATATTAATTTAATTCATTTTCTCCTCTCTGACAGCAACCAACTGTAGATGCACTGGAAGGAGCACAAAGCCAGAGCAGCCATAAAAATGTTCCCCAGCATAATGTCTCATCTTCTGGTGACCCATTGTTCCTGGACTACACATTTTGTCCTCGTATTTAATAGTGCTGGATGGATTTTTCTTAACCTGATTTGACTAACCACTTTCTGCAGCCAGGGGAACTCTGGTGAAAGCCTATGAAAAGTAATTTCACAGCTGACTATGTTTTATTTCTTCTGTTTGTTTTGAATTTGCCATCCTCCAGCTTCCTTTGATGTTTTCTGGTTCTTGTATTAGAAAACACAATGTCCTTGTTTATGTTCCGTAAACACTTGTGGTTTCACAGACTCTTCTTATAGCTTCAGTCTTCTCTTTTCAGACTGAAAAAGGTCTAATCTATTTAATAATTTCTGATGCAGAAGCCACTTGATACCTTTGTTGCCCTGATACTCCATCTCTGAAACCCCTTTTTTCAGACCTGCTATACACGTTGAAGATGGGTGGAGCAGAGCTGCCCACAGTGTTCAAGGTGTGGGTGCCCCACTTCTGTGCAGCATGGGATAACATTCTGTCCCATCTTCTCTATTTTTTTCCTAATAATTCCTAACATTCAATTTGCTCTTTTTATTACTCCTGAGCATTGAGCTGTCTGTTGTATTTCCAAGATCTTATTCCTGAATGATAATGTTAATTCAAAGACTGTCACTGCGTATGTGAAGTTAGGATTGTTTTTTCTCATGCATGCTACTTTACGTTTATCTACACTGAAGTTCATCTGCCACTTAGTCATCCAGTCAGCCTTCATCCAGCAGTTGTTCTTTTTTTTTTGTCTTTTAAATGATTACACTGAATAAATTCTTATCAACAGAAAACATTGCCATCTTACTACTCACCTCCTTTTCCACATAATCTAGAAGTGTGCTGAATAGGGCACACCATCGCATACCCCAGTAAGACTCTAGAGGTGCCTTCTCTGCACTGAGAAAATTGGTTGTTAATTCCTACACTTCATTTCCTAAATGTTAATTTTCTATTTATCCCTGAAAGGAGTTCCTCTCCTATCCTGTGGTGGCACAGGTTTTTGAAGAGTTTTTGGTGAAGGATGTTGTCAAATGCTTTTCAGGAATTCTGATAGATTAAATCCCAGTTATTATGTGCAGGCTGGGGTGGGACTTGCTTGTTCACCATCTCTAACTGTACACAAACTAGGGGATGCTAGAGGATGCTACTAGAAGGCATACTTAGAACAAAAAAAGCAAGGTGATTCTTCATAGAATGTGTAGCTAAGTTTCAAAATTCATTGCCACACGTCATGTGGGTAGTATTTGTAGATTCAAGGAATGGACTGGGCAAGTTCACAGATGACAAATCCACTGAGGGTTACTAAATGCATAGAAATAAAGGCTGCCTGAGGAGTTCTTCAAAGTCAAAATGATTGTAGGTCCTAAGAGTACACATTGGGAGCACTGTGTACATCTGCACTGGTTGTCATCTCCTTCCCAGGCATTTTTTGGAGGCAGAATTATGGGCACTTAGCAAACCCACCATAGCCATTCTTTTTCTTTCTTGTGACCATGTTCTTAACTGGGTCTCTCCTTGGATGCTTTCAGAGGACCTCTGCCTGGTTTACAAGGCGTGATACCCCTTCCTGAAAGCTGCTTCTCCAGGGTACTATACTTTTCCCAATATCTGCTGATCTAGTTCCTACCAATTTTCCCGATGCAGTTGTCAGACTAACAGGTGCTGCAGCTCCTAGATTGTAGCTCTCCAGATAGACCTTGTAACTATTAAAAATTTGTCATCACGTTTGCCATCCTCCATTCCTGCAGTGCAATGGCAGCTCTAAACGCCTTGCAGCTTCCTTTAGTAGGTCAGCTTTTAAATCATCTGGGCCTGACAATTTGTTACCTTAATTTTGACAATTTCTTCTATAGATTCTTTTAATGAACTCACTCTGAAATAGTTCCTCTGACATATCCTCTCTGATATATGAAGAGTTCCATCCCAGAAATTTCCCTAAACTCCTTCAAGGCTGCAAAAAATCATTTAATCTTCCTCTTCTGCTTTATCTTCTCTGAGAGCTTCTTTTGTACTTTGATCAATTAATGGGCCTACAAACTCTATAGCTTCCTGCTCCTGATGTGTTTGAAGAAATGATTAATTATGAGGTTTTTACGCCTTCTGAAAACTGTTCTTCAAACTCTTTTTTGCTGGCCTGAAACCAGGAACAAGGGAACTTTGCTGAAGGCATTCATTTTGATCTTTTTTTTTTGTATTTCCGCTTCAGTAAAGAAAGGAAAAGTCTTATTGATTTTCATAATCATACACATACATGGATTTGCAACTGAATATACTTTTATACCAAACTTGTTACTCTTTTGGCCCTACATACATATTTATTACAGCAGTTACGTACCATAACCTGCTTTTTTCTGTAACAACATTTTAACAATTTTCTCGAACACTTTAGTATATGCTAAATAACCAGATACGTTTTTCCTTGTGATTGTGCCAAGTTGCTTCTGGATGGAAAGTGGTTTTAAATTTAAAATGAAAAAAGTAGAGTTTTAGTGTTCTCTTTCTTTAGCTAAACAAAACTATTCAGATACCTTTGCATTCATCTGATTTTCAGCTCACTGTGTGCTTATGCTGGTTTGTTGTGCAGTTGTTCTACCACAAATCCTTTTTCACCTCTGTATTGGCTTCTGGTTGGCAGTTGATGTTGAGCCTTATGTACTTCTGGTTTGGTACTTGCCCAGTCCCCGGTCAGTAGGACTCTTCCTGGTCATTAGTATATCCTTTTTTTGTCCATGTATTTCTATGTCTGTAACTTGGCCACTCTGCTCAACTTTTGATATAGAGGACACTGTGAATCAAAATAATTTGTTGTCTCTTGTTCTGTCTTAGGGCCATGTTGTGGTTGGGCACACTTCTGTTCCGCCGGCTGATGGCAATAATCCTCTGTTGTTGCACAACCACACCTTTGTACATGTTGGCAGAAGGTTTCTGTGTTGCTTTCTACCTTACCTGAAAAGTTCCTGTTACCAGAAAATTTTCCTGTTCATAATTTTATTTCTGCTTGCTTCTTGTTGTTCACAATGTAAGTAAACTTCCCAGAATTTCCTATTTGCTTTTTGTTATTCACAATCATACAAATTTTGCCAAAGTTGGTGTTCTTGTTGAAACATGTTGCCTTTGTTGTTACTCCTGGCTTTGGAGCTGTATCTGTATGTGCACAGAAACTGTGAGGAGAGTTAAATCAGTAGCAAAATATAGGTCTTCACGTGTCAGTGAAGGAACTTCACATTTTGGTCCCAGGAATTTCAGTGTGTCCATTGCCCAGGGCTGCCTCATGGACCTGTCCATGGCCAGCGCAAAAGGCTGTGGCAATAACACATAAACCGGTTGCTTTTCACTCCTCTTACACTTCTTTTTTTACTCTGGATTTTTTCTGGCTGACAGCATCTGCCTCATCATTGGAGGGTTATTACTCCTATCTAATTCTAACTATCTTCTGAAGTCACCATATTCTGTGAAGTGTCTCTTGAATTACTATTATTAGAGATATTGTGCACTTCTAGTATTCTTAATGACATAAAATTTTGTTCAATATATGATTTTGCTTCTCTGAAACCTGCTTGTTCTTAGCTACTTCTCTGTGTCTGATTTTATTCGACATAATGTCACCTGCATTAACATTTTCTGGCACTGACACTAATAATACTCTATTTCTTATCCTTCAGATTGCCATTCTTATGGCAGTTTGACAGTAAAGCCATCTTTCTTTTTAAACTGAAAGAGGATAGATGTAGATTAGGTGTTAGGAAGAAATTCTTCACTGTGAGGGTGGTGAGGCACTGGAACAGGTTGCCCAGAGAAGCTGTGGATGCCCCATCCCTGGAAGTGTTCAAGGCCAGGTTGGATGGGGCTTTGGTCAACCTGGTCTAGTGGAGGGTGTCCCTGCCCATGGCAGGGGGGTTGGAACTAGATGATCTTTAAGGTCCCTTCCAGCCCAAACCATTCTGTGATTCTATTTGATATTTGCAGAAGTCAGTCATCAAGCCTGTTGGGCACTTCTAAGAATTTCACTATAACTTTTTAATTTTAGTTGCCTTAATTTATCTAAGACTTTGACCCCTATGTTTTCAGAATTAGTAAATTCCATCTCCTCCCATCTGGTTTTATTTACTTTATTAGAAAGAGAAAACATGAAACCTTTTTTTTTTAAAAAAAAAAAAGGCAAATACATCTAATGTAAATAATGAAATACAACTTATCCATGTTTGCAACTAAACAGTTGTGTATTTGCAATTAAAAGCCCAAAACAACTGTGGTGGAAACTATGCATGGATCTGAGTGTCAGAATGAAATTCCTAACTTTCACAGCCGCTGGCCATTTGGATTCTGTTGAACTTCAAGGTTCTTAAGTCAAGATGTTTTTAAAAATAAATTTGGAGAAGCTTAGGAGGGTGCTTTGAAATGTGTGACAACAGAACACACTGAAGAAAGATTAAATATACTGCCTTTACTCTTTCCCTTCTGCTGCCCTTAGATGTGCTAAGCACAGCTCAGGAGACTTGTGCTTCTGTGAAATGGCGGGGGGGGGACACTGTCTGTGCAACATTTCAAACATTGTTCTGTATGGTCTGAGAATCTCTGCTGATTGCCTCTTAGGCGCGAGCGTGTTTGCTCCTTTGCCTTTGTAACTCTGGCTGTGGAGGGGTAGTTTTGCTTTGCTCAGTTGGTAAGCCTAGCAATGCCTATGCCTGGCAGTAAAAAAACCCTACAACAAACAAAACCTGTTTGAAGGAACTAGCGTTAGTGCTTATTCATTGAGTGGTGATTCAAAAGCAAACCAAACTGGTATAAAACACAATCACCACCTCTACGAGGCAGAGTTTCAAGGTCAGTTGCTTATCTGAAGCATGAGGCGCACTGCTGATCTCTGTCTCTCAAAGAGATGCAGCCCGCTTTCACCCTGGCTTGTTGTCCAGGCCCTCTCCCCTTTGGAAGTCTTTGGCTGGCTCCCGGAGCGCCACTGTCAGAACGGCTTGGTCTCAGCTGGGAGACATCTCCTCCCACTGAGCCCCCAGTCATTGTAATTTTTTTTGACAGGGGAAAGCTGGTCGTGTCTCCATGCTGACTTACCCATGCTGCTCTGCTCGTCTGCATAGAGCATCCCGTGCAGTCATATTAAGATGTTTAAAGCTAGCTAATTCCACAGCACTATGGATGAGCTTTCTTTCATTGCTTTGTTCCTCAGCGTGTGTGAGGTGGCCCTGGAATGACCAAGGTCCCATTAACCTGAGATCTGTATAAATCTTTAATGAGATGCAGTTCCCTGCTACACAGTTTACAATCTACAAATGTCTTACGACATATGATGAAAACCAATCTACAGAATATAAGCAAAGGGATTTAATTGAATGTCATATCTGCAAAAGCCAAAGGGCAAAACCCTGGCCTCACAGAGGCCACTGGCCAAGCTCCTGTTGCTTCAGCAGTGCCAGGCTTTCACCAAGAGTCTTTGCGGCACAAGCGTTTGTATTCTCCTCATGTTGACCTATTTCAGGTTGAAATTCCCTTTAGTAGTGCTCACTAAGCCACAGGGCTTGCTGGTAAACCTTAACATGTTTAACCAATGCAAGCTGACAGGGGCATGACATCATTAGCCAAGTTTCACATCCCGCTGACCTTGCCATCATGACTTAATCCGCTGGAGTCTGTCAACCCTAATGGTTTGGTTTGAAAGTGCTTTAGTGCACTTGTTGTGTATTCACCTACTACAGCCTGTTAAGGAAATGTGGATACGCAGAAGTGCTCGTGTGTCTCCTGTGGCCTGTGAATTGTAACAAAGTTTAATGATACTTCAGGTAGTTTTCTAGACTAGCATATTGGCAGCTCTGCTTTGTCTTGTTTTAGGATATCCAAGTTATGGATTTTTTTAAAGCCTGATATTATGTTAACTGTGGCACGCTGAAATGACCAGATTTGGAGGAAAATTTGGTATTTCTGCTGAGAGGATGATTTATTTTATTTTCACATCTATCACGTTTGTCTTTCAAAATTTCACACCACGTTATAGGCACCATTACCCTGGTATTTGAATTGGAGAGACGGATACAACTCTGTCTTTCACAGTCTGACCAGAGACCATCGCCTTCACCGGTTCAGTCTCTCTGTGCCAGGAGAAGAAAGAGTGAGTGCCATATCTCCAGTAGAGAGCTGACATATTGCAGGACTGTTCTGCAGACCAAGCACCTCACCTTCCAGTAGGAAAAGCAAGTACCATAAATTCCAGAGCATCATGTGTACTCTTCTCTACATCTCATTAAAAAAAGTTTAAGAACAAAACAAACAAATCTAGGAAAGAGCAGGATCAACACCATGTGAGCTAAATGATTTGGGGAGCCAGAGGAAAAGAGGGAGCACATGAACCTGTACCTCAGACACTCCTATTTGAAATACCTTTCCATGTTCCGAGATATCTCCTCTAGTCCCACCCAACAAGCTGCATCATGGGAAGGAGCGTGAGCCTTTTAGTGCATAAAAGAGCTAAGCTTTACAGTTGTTTTGCTGAACTCCTGAAATTGCTTTCATTAAGAATTTCTCTATGTGGGGGAGTTACTGCAGAATAAATTTAGGGGGTGAATTTAAAGTGCAACATCCAGTCTGTACTCGTTCCCAGCGTGGATTAATCTAAACACACAGAGACACTTTCACTATGGATTAAGGATGTCCGCCTGAAGAGTTAGTATGCAATAACTATTCCAGGCTATTTCCCCAGGTAGACAAGCCTAAACATCTGATAAATAGGCCTATTACTTTTTCTCTTAACCAATTAAATACTTATTTTAGAAGGATAAAATGAATTATCACATAACTATTTCACCACAATATGTCTTACTTAGTACATTAATATCAGAAAAAGCAAACTACTGTCCACAGATTGGAAAGAAAGGTATTAGTGTTTTGCATGTACAAGCTTAGAGACGTCTCTTGACCTTATTATATTTTGGGTGAAGATTATGATGTATTGTTGTTTTTGCTACACTTCACATTTATTTCACAAAATAAATCACATAAAGGACTGTCATAATAGCCCCAGTAGCATGACAGGAAAAAAGAATTGGTAGAGCTACACTCCAGTGCACAGTGAAATAGCTAACAATTTGTTAAGTATCCCATGAGTGGATTAAATAGGCATATGATCAGTTATGTGGCTGCCAAGCCACAGCAGGAACCAATTAGAATTCACCAAAAATAATTTAGATGAAAACTGATGAATCTATCAAAACCTAATTAAATTCATGGAAAAAAGCAAACATCTCATTGACAGATCATATAACCAACAAGTTTCTCTGTAAACAGTGTACAAAGGATGGCCGCTGAAAATAGAACTGCGTTATTTGGTCTTGCTTGGAGGGCGTCAGGTTTCTTAACACCTAATGTTCTTCCTGCATCAGTTTCAGGTAAATCGCTCCCATAGGAGGGAGTTTGTCAGCTGAACGTGAAGCAGCACAAAGTCACCCAGCAAACTGTAACTATTGCTAATTATTTCATGGCCCGTCTTGGGTGAAACACCTGAGAGTGTGGGGAGGGGGGATTTGGGTGGTGAAGAAAGGTGCTGTAGACAGGGACATCTTTTAAGGATCTGATTTTGTATTATGAACTAGAAAAGCTGGGAAATACAGTCGTTACAGCTAGAGCTCTTTAGTCTTGCGGCATATTCTGTGGTGTAGTTTCCGGGCAGGGGATCGTTTTTATCGAAATGCTGAGTACCAAGCCAGCAAGCGATGAAACAAGCCTATGTGAGAACGAGCACTGAGATATCGGTGACAAAACCCAGGAGGGGGAAAGGTAAGATGCCTGCAAGCCAGAGTTTTTGGCTGCCGTAAATAGATACGCTGTCTTCAGAACAGGAAGACATGGACTTGCAGAGTTATTCTCATTGAAACCCTGCAAAGAATTTCCCAGAAACAGGGCTCCTGATCATCTTGCTGTAGCAATGTCAGGGTGGATATTTCTAAAATGTACCTTACACTCCAGTTGTTTCTCAGCTGCCTGGACTGTTCATTCTCCCATGAAACTGTTGTACATCGTGAACTATAACCTGAGCTTTCTTCTAACAGAAATCCATTTTTCCCAGTGCACCAATGCTTTTGTGCTGTATGTGTTTCGTATGACTAATCAATACAACAAAAGATACAGCTGAATATTACTTAAGGTGTGGATTTTTTTCCCCCTGCTATTATGGTATGAAACATTCAGCTGCCAGCAGACGAAAGGTAATATGTGCTTCTCCTCTATATCTTTGCTTCTTTTTGGTGGTCACCTGGGAAAGTGCTAGGACAACGTCTGATTTGTCTCTCTTGAAGCTGGGAAGGTAGCAATGACTTTCCTTTCCCTTTTCCCCCAAACTGAAGATAAGTACAAAATGAAATCCTTCAAATACAGGTAATAAAATTCTTCCAGTCAGAAAATCAGAATATTTACAGACTAGGTATGTAAAATATCAAAACAAAGAAGAATATATGTTCTGTCATCACTGCATGAACATTAATGTTAGTCAGATTCTTGCATTAGATGAAGATGTCTGAATTACCTTGTATAAAATATTCTTACAGTCTAAGACGACATTTTAAAATGAGCCTGTCTTAATGCACAGATCCATAATAAGAAGATGTGTTTACTTTCTCTGTGAAAAACAGTCACACATGCCTCATTTTCTGATTTTTTTTCTCTCTCCTAAAATTGTTCTTTGAAATGAGGCAAAAATAGATTGGGGCTGTAAGACTTGAAGTCATTAGGTTCTTGAATTAACTTTAATTAAACTAAAGATAACCTAAAACTGTTAAAAAAAAAAAAAAAAAAAAAAAAAGGAAAGTAAAGGAAAAAAACCCCACCCAACTGCGAAGGAGCATGAGGATGGCTTATTCAATCAACCGTTCTGTTTCCTCTAAGTAAGAGATACCTCCCCGAGAAGAGCACTGGGCTGTGTGACAAGGTCTCAGCATTATCCAGAGGAGTTTCCCTGAGACTAGTGGCTGTAGGTGAGGGTGAGAGGATGCATTTGCTGCTGCCACACACATCAGTCTGGGGTCTTTGTGTGGTGTGGTTTTTGGTTTGGTTTGTTTTTTTGTTTGGTTTTTTTTTTTGGGGGGGGAGGGATGTGAAGGGCGGAAGTGGGGTGGGGGAGAGGGGACAAAAAGCAGGAGAAGCATGGCATGTGTCAGCACCGTGGACTGCAAAAATGATGTACTGGGTCATACGAATAGATGATAGCCTATGCAACTTCTCATCGTGCCTAAATAGCTGTGTGCGAGCCGCAGGCAAACTGTGGATATGTAACACCTTCTCAGCACTTAACAACACGTCACCTTTGGGCTGCTACCGTTTTTCTCCTTGTTCAGACCAGTCCCAAGCCATAAACAAACACCTTACACTGCTGCAATGTGCCACAATAAGCGCTTCGGAGACCAGGACAGATCAGCTTTTGCTCAGGACATGACAAAATGCAGGAGCACATTAGTGTTCCCTCACTAGTAGTTTCCCACTGTTTGTTTTTTTTAGGAAGGATGGATAACCAAGTCTAACAGGAGCTTCAGAGATCCTCTGAAAATGGGGCTGTTGACTACTGTGCCTGAGTCCCCACGTTCCTCCTGTACGTTCATAGCATCAGTTCAACTCTGCCCAGACGTAAAGGACAGACTACTTCTCTGTAACAGTGAACTGGGTAAAGATTTGAAGTCATTATTTTATAGCCTAGAACTAATTGCTAAGAACTTGTATTCCTTGATGTATTTTGAATTCCTGAATATATGAAACAGAAATTTCAGATGCTTTCATCATCACAACGCAACTGGATCTTAAAATATTTTTTTACATAAATATGAACTTTTAGGACACTACAAGAAATACATCCTTTCCAAATCCAAGGTTTAAATTCCATGCTTTGCTCCTAAAAAGTGTGGCTTAGGAGGAATGTAAGAAACCTGCTTCAGACCCCTTTGAAACATATACCATCTACTCCTGCTGGGGCTGGCGCAGGGAGGTGAGTAAGGGCTAAGGCAGCAACTGAAACATGCTCGCACCGTGTGGTGGATTTCATATAAGATGCTGCCAATGTGTCTCCTGTTTATCTCTGGCGAAAATTTTTGATGGTTCTTGAAGGCTTTGCAGCTTACCTTGTTAGTGTATCCCTGCTTTTTTTAGTATAAGCAGAATGGATCTCAAAGCAACAATGCTGCATGCTAATGATGTTCAGCAGTTGTCTGTGAAAAACCACACAGCGCTGTTATCTGTTTTCAAAAGTAAGCAGGAACAGCTTGGTATGCACAAGTCTTAATGTAGAAAATTTCAAAGTCTCCTTGAAGAGGCACTATGTGGTAAGGTATAAGAATGTGTTACAGGGCATCTTTAAACGAGATTCAGAATCTTGTGGAAATTGTTCATTTTTTTAAATTGCTGGATATACTCCTGATAGAAAGCTTGATGCATACCCAATAACATCAATAAAACTATAGTCATAAGCTTAATTGGAAGCACCCTCAAACTAATTATTTGCTGCTAGTTTTACATCAGCAATTAATTTTGGACTTAATTTTCAGAGGTACTAAGCACACTCCCATAACCCATTGATTTCAAATAAAGCTTTGCGTGCCTGGTAGTTCAAAAAATGAGGCTTAATTATCTACAAATTCACTCAAATTGATAACCCACATTGGAAATAATGGGCTAAGCTAACAGAATCTGAAAATAAATTGGAAACACTGAATTAGTATGTCTCCTGACAGTTGTGGAGAGGTGCCTTATCTAACCATCCCGATCCATTTCTTCACCTTTTCTGATGACTGGCTGCCAGGCATAGGCTGCTCGGCACAGCAGCCACCTTCTGCTAAGGCACTTTATGAAAGTATATTCAGTGCTTGAAACTAGCCTATTATTAATAAACACAGGCACATCTCAGGGGTGGTGTTCATCTTAGCACTATCCTTCTATAAATCTTTTTACTCTTTGTGTGATATTTTCTCAAGTTATTAATGTTTTTATATGACTGGAAAGAGAAGAAAATCCCTGAATTTCACTCTGTGAACTCAAATCCAGAAGTGGCCAGTGCAGAAACTGTATAAAATTGGATAATCTGATTACAGAAAGAGCTGGATGGGTAGCGGCATTGGCAGAGACATTCGGCTTTTATGTAATTGGCTCAAATACACTCCAAGTCAGTAGGGCCAGTGAGGCTTCATTGCCTGAAAGCTGCTTTGCAAAACCTGTGAAATAAACTGCTCATCTGTCATGTTAGGGATGTCGCCCACCATAAGAAAAATACTGACATGAGTAATGTTGGCTGGTATTGTGGAAAAATTGTCAGGATTTAAACCAGAGGCAGTCAAATAACAAATGGGGTTTCAGATGCTTATGGGAGCTGAGGAGGTCTGGTGTCAAATGATGACTGGCCTTTCCATAACAACAAAAATTTGGACATATGTATAGACAGAAATAACTACATGCCTGCTTGCTTTATACCGAAAATATAATTATATTTTATTAAATACTTGTGCATCTTTAATGAACTCTAGGTTGGAATAAATATTCCTTAGTCTTAAGGTCATAGACTCCATTTCCAACATCTCCAAATATTGCTGAATATTCTCCTAAAATGAACTTTGGATAAACAATTTCTATAAGAACTTTAAATTCTGCATTTTAAAAAAAATGTATAAATCTATTGGTATAACAAAATGGGGAAACTAGATGAGGGCTTAATAAGGAAAACTGAAAAGACATGAAGTTTAAAAAAAGCCGTATTTATTTTTCCTGGTTGTTCTGATATATTAAGCCACAGAATAGAAAAAAGCAAAGCCCGTGCTGTACTAATAACAGTTAAACAGAGACAAGTTATCAAGTAAGGACAGAGAATAAGTGAATAAAAGGGACAGAAATTGGCATAATATAACAACTTGTGTCTTCAAGTTAAAAGGAAAGCTTTCATATATGTGCAGTTTCCCGAAACATTCTACAACTGTAAAGAATTTGTCATTTTCTGTGCTTAATGTTGGAACAAAAGTCACTTAAAAATTGGGTTTTGATTTTCAGAGGTTAAGAGTGGTAAAGACGTACAACTTTTCAATTTCTTATTGTTGTTTTGCCCCTATCGTACAGCGAAAGCAAGCAAAATTCTTTGACTATTCAGTTATAAGTCTTCCTGCGGCCATCTGGCATCCCTGCGGCTGTGAGGGGATGGCGCACCAGGCCCAGGTAAGTCTGGCTGAAACAGATCGCTCAGCAGGAAAGGCTCAGATGTTGGGACTTCTCCATTTGAGCGTTCATAAACTGCAGGATCACTTTTCCTCTTGCTTGTGCTGTTTCTGTCCCATACACAGGGATGGAGAAAGTTCAGGCTGGATTTCACTTTGTTGTGTCTCCCACAGAGGAAGAAATAACCCTCTTGGTCCCACTGTTCCCCAATGATACAAGGATGGACAGGGCTTTGGTTTCCACCAAAATCTGTGATGATGGTAACAAAAACCTGAAGGTATCCTTTCACCTGTAGCAGTTACAGCTTCAGTGTTGAAGCTTTTACACCAGTAATACCTATTAAGCACAGATCATTTTAATGGCAGTTATATGTACCCATTGCTTTCCTTTTTCTTACCTGCCTCATACTTCTAACAAAAGCTGTCTGTATTTATAAAAGTTCCTGCTGAGAAAGTCCTGCTTAGCCGTGACATCAGCCCAGGGACCTGAATCTGGAGGGACTCTGCTTGGAACACGTTCGCGCTGCTGGCAGTTCTTCTCAGGCCAGGTAGCGGGTAAGCAACAGGATTTGGACAGATTGTTTTTTTTGCGGTTTTCTGTAAAGAACATCACCTCCTGTTGCGTTATGTTTGTTCTTCCTTTCAATAGTAGAATAAATATTTTTAAGGGGAAAAGTCACTGTGATAGTGTCTAAGTAATTTAGCAGGTTCCAAAATTCTGAAGAAATACAATATTTGCATGATTTTTAGTACTGCCATAAGAATGGTTGACTGAATTTGCAGTGCATGGTATAGCAATGTATATCAGCCTGTGTCTGGAGAGGATTTTAAATAGCAGTACGCTACCATAGACAACAGCAAAGGGGGTTTGCAATCAAAACAGTGGGACAGTGCAGTGAATTTTATCCTTTGCAAGACAGTCCATAAGCCAAAAGAACATAAACAAGCAGACGAATAGTTATGTCTCTCTCCTTTGTATTAAGCTATGTAGTACCCCTTGGAAGGCCCTGCAGCAGAGGATGATTGATGCACATAGCAGTGAATTTCATCCTGCACCTGGAGGACACGAGCAATTGCTGTGCCTTTGCTCTTCATCTTATGCAGCACACCATACTCTTTGCTTCATGCTTTTCAAGTCCTTGAGCATAATCAAAATAGTGCAAGCTGCCTGTAATCCTGAAGCAAAGGAGACAATTTAGAATACGTTTTCGCTTATCCTTCTCCCCAACCCCCCACCAATCTTTTATTTGGCTTCAGATTAGTTTGTTTTCTTCTTTAGGCAGCCAATGTGTTGGCATCTAAAAACAAAGCCTACACAGCTAAAGTCAGCCCCTGCAACAGGTATATGAAAGACAACACCATGTGCTCAGACTGAGAAGGGTGCTTGACTAGATGGCATCATTTGAAAAAAAAGTCTCATTTGTCTGCAATAAAATATTAATTCAATATTTTGCATTAGCTGTTCCTATTCTGTTGTGTGCAGCATTCTTTCATACGGTTTTGGTATATTCAAATAACTCTACAGATCTAAGAGGAAAAACATGCTTCTAAAAACTTCTTGCTAATGGAATATTGAAACTACAAGCCTGTCATCTTAAAACCACTGAGTTACAGCACTTTCCTGTTTACTAAAAAAACAGTTTACTTTTTTTTCCAAATACCTCTATCTTTCTCTTAGATTTTCCATCTTAGCCTGCTCTCCTGTGAAAATAAATAAATAAATATAGTGATCTTGTGTGGCCAAAATCTGGGGCTGCATTAGCTGCCTCTGGGAAGTCTGCATGACATTTCAATGGTACCATCACTCAGGTACATCATCATGATTACATTGGGGTTGAGATCATTGGTGCTTAAAGGATACCTCTCTAGGTCACAGCATTATTTATTTATCCATAGCAATTGTTGTATGGCAAAACAAAGAAGGTGAGGCTTAAAACACAGAAAAAAGCAGCTTGTGTATCAGCAGAGTTTGCCCTGAGAAGCCTGGTATCCTCTACGGTTTAAAAAGAGAGTGGCACGTACACGGCATTTCCACAAAACCGCGTATGCCCAGGGGGCTATCCCATATGACACAAGCGTTTCCAGTCTTGGCAAAATGATTTGGTTTGCCAGGTGATGTGGGTGCCATGGTGAGGCGGCTGGGCACATGAAACTGCTGGAGTTTCTTGTAGTGGGAAAGGTTTATTTCTGTCCCCTCTGCCGCAGTGTGCTGCTGCAGCTTTCAGCTACAGAAAGTGTTTTTTCTGGGTCTCAGTGAAATGCTTATCAAGCAGTAAGTTTTAGACTTGATATTCTGTTCCTTGAAATGGTGGAAAACATGGTATTTATTGCAAGTTCACAACTGGTTTGTTGGCAGCCTTCCGATTTCAGATGGTGCCTTGTTGGGCAGGATGGCAAACAAATATGCCTGTGCAGTTCTCCGGGCATGACTAAATGCTGCGTTTACCCACTTCTATGGATCAAAAATCTAAGAACCAATATAAACTGCAGACCAATACAACATGCAGTATAGTTATCAGAGTGTGAGGCCTGCCTATGTGGTATTCCTCCTTTAGCTCTAGGCGTGAATACAACTTGAGACATTTTCTGCTCAGAACCTTCTGAGCTACTTCAATGTGTTACTATTTGTTATGGATGTCTAATATACATTTTTTTAGCTCTGAATCATGTCATCACTGTCACCATTCAAAAGACAGCATGTCATTTTGTCTTTGTGTGTGAATTATGTAGAAATATAGTTTTAGCACTTCATTTCCTATAGTAATCATGTTTTTGTTACCTTTTTGGAAATAACGATCCCTATAAACCAGGCAGGTATTGTCAGTATTCATGAACTATTCCTGAAATATTGATCAGTAGTTCATCATTGCATATATAGAATGAAGCTCATGTAGTTTTCCAGGAGTCTATTTTTTGGAAGCTCTCCATCTTTAGATGTTTCCTGCATAGACCATTATTGAAATATAAAACAGAATACTCTATAAATCCAGAACTAAACACATAAGCTCATAATTTTGTGCCTGATGTGTCTGGCGTAGGTTTCCAGAAGTCAAAAAATACAACACCAGTCTTAACATTTTATCACAGGTTTTTATTTTGTTGGGAACTGCTTAATCGTAAGGTAAGAGCAATCACGCTTGATGAGAGCAAAGGCCCATCTCCCTCAATATACTGTCTTTAATAGTTAGCAGTGGCAGATTACTACAAAGAAAGTAAGTATAAGCAAAAATGCAAACAATTTCTGTTAGCTGAGTGACTTACGTGCCAAACAGTGCCTCCACGGTAATGTATTCAACATCAGATTTTGGTTGTACAAACCTGTCTAATCGATTTTTGCAAACGTGTATCTCAGACTGAGTCAGATATTGTCTTATCGAGTGCTTCCATTTCTTTATTTTAAACCTGAAGTTGGATAATTTCAACTGGTGAATTATAGATCTTGAATTATGATGGAGAGGAAATAATGATTTCTTATTTTCCATCTCTATATTGTTCATTATTTTAATACCTTGGTTATATCTTCCCAATTACCTCTTTTCCAAACTGGACAATTCTGGTCGTCTTAGTTTCTCTTTGCAAAGACACTGTTCTATCCCCAATCAGACCTTTTTCTACCAGAGGCATAATTCCTTGTAAGATACCTGTGGGATCCCTGTAGGGTCATTATTAGAGCTCAGACTCTAATTGACTTAAAAATGCATTAAGAACTATCTACAACTTTACTTGGCACCTCTAAAATCAAATAGTTGAAAATAAAATAGTAAAAAGTGATTTTAATTTCCCACCAAAAGCCACCCGTAGTTCAAAAACAATGGCTAAAAGGCATGGATCTTTTTCCGGGAAGAAATTTGACAGCGTAACTATGCACTCATGTATTAGGTAGTTCAGGAACATTTCTTAATCCCTATTGTACAGGTGAGGAGAAGGTGAGCTTCCTTTTTTTTGCATTGCTCTTCATAGCCTTGTTTTACATTGAGTGTTTAGCTGTCCTTCCTTCCTTGACAAAAGGTATGTAAATGACAAACACGTAAAACGAACGTGTACACACATACTTTCCTTTCTTTCTGGCATCGTGCCTACACTGCAGAACAGTTTCTGGTCCATTGCTGCGGCAAAACCATGGCTGGCAATGCTTCAGCAGCATCTAACAAGCCTACATGCCCATGATTCCTAGTGAAGACAAGGACACAGCATTTGTCCCCATCCTCTGACCTTCCCCAGGAAGACCGACAGTGAGGAGCTTTCCACCCTCTACCAAAAAATTTTGATTTTGATTTTGGTTGTCCAAAATATTCCTCTTACCCTCTCAGTTACTCGTTATGAACTTCCACTGAAGCCAGAAGCGAAATGCCTGACTCTGTTGGGAAGAGAACTGAGAATATTTGGGTTGCCTTCCTGTTAATGCTGCTGTGTCACTGTTCATTTCCATTTTATTGAAATGTTATGACTTTCAGCATTTTAATGTACTTTCAGTGGACACAGCCCAGTACAGAGTTCAAACCTAAACCTCTTTTTTATTTGAGCTTTTATTTTCTTCAATATATTTTATTCAAAACTAGATCCCAAGGTCATCATGTTCTTGCAACATCAGAAGCCTAGTCTTTTTCAGCAATGTACAGAAAACACACAAATAAATTAAACTGTAAAGTGAGTGAAACTGTTGCTAGAAAGGGCAGAAAATGTCCTTGTCCCATCCCAGTGCCAAAATGGGCAGAGGAGTCAATTGTTTCTCTTTTGGCTCATGCAAAAACAGATGAACGCTTGGGGTGGGGGAAGGCAAAAAGCAGCTTTCTGTTCTTTGAAGGATCCAAAAAAGCCATTTAGTGCTGAAAGAAAACATTTAATTAGGGACTTTTTCCAGTAGAAGCAGAGAAAAATGCAGATTTGGGATTAGGTTCACGGGGGGAGAACCAAGACTCTTGCAAACACCCACATCAGAGATACTGATGCCCATGGCACTAGAGCTGGTGATGCTTCCCTGTCTGCTCAGTCTGGACTCTACTTGTGTCTACTCAGCTGACATGTAGCACTCTTCATTTACAAACCCAGACCTGGGCACTTGCCACAGACTTGATCTTGAGTTTTCCAGCAGTTCACAGACCTGCCCTGGAAAGTGCCGGTGCTTCAGAATACCTCGTAGCTGAGGGAAAAGCCCCCATGGGAAAAACTGCTGCACTGGAGATGAATCACCTAGATCCTGCCTGTCTTGTCCTGGATGTGGACACTCAAGCAGCTAATTTTCATAGGACTTATTTCTGAGACCTCTCTCTTGCTTTAAAACGTTGTTGAAATTGACTGAGTGCTCTGCTGCGTACTATTACAAAACCCCGTGATGCTCTATGACAAACATAAATGTTTTGTGTGCATTTTCTTAATTTTTCTACAAAACTCTTTTTCCTCTGCTGCTTGTAGTTTCAAAAAGGACTGTGTGCTCCACGACAGGGGAGAATGTTGCCAGGATGAGACTGTGTCTTGCAGTACTCCTTTCTTTCTAAATGCAGAAAGTTCTGAAGGACATATTTTCTGCAGAGCTCGCTGCTTGGAGATCTGATTTAAATTCAGGAAAATATAAATAAAGTTTAATGATTGTTCCATGAGAAAGAAATGAAAACAAGTGCATGCTATAGCCACAGAAAATAAAAAGACTAAATGAATTCCTCATCCATTCCTCACTGTTGTGGATGCCGTGACAATGCAAGGGGGATGCCACCCCCCTGCAAGGGGGATGAATTTGGCTCAGAAGGTGAAGCGCAAGTTTGCAGCTTCCCTGGGGGTGTGACTCTGTAGCACTGGCTCTGCGCTGCTGTGAATGGTGCTTTCTGGGAACTGCGCCTTCCCTAAGTAATACTGCAGCAGTGTGATCCTATATTTAATCAATTCAGGTATCTTGACATACTTCATTGCCCAGCGTGAACATCACTGCACAGACCCAGAAATCAAGCAAATGTGTACTTGGTCCTCATTCACAAAAGTCAGATATTTCTTTGCAGAAGAACAGAATGTGGGAAGCAGATGAAAGAAAGAATGAAAATATTGTATCTGACTTTTCTTCCCTTTTGTAAGGTGATAAAACTTTGGGGAAGGGTTGGGGGTTTTTGTTTTGGTTTTTGGTTGTTTTTTTTTTTAATACTCCCCCTCTCTACTTGACTCTTGGGAAACAAAAGAAATTATTTAGGCATGTTGTATTTAGGCTGAACAGTTTTAGATGTAACTTAAAGCAACCTCATGTTTGTCTCAGAAAGACAATAGAGCAATAAAATCGATGAATGCAGAAATTTTATGGATATCACATCTACAAAAGTTCCCTTCATTTCTCATGGTGCAATTGGGAATGAGAACTTTCTTGTAAATGGGATACTTAGTGAAGCACAACACATCCTCACAAGAACCCTATCACAATACAAAATATTTTTTAAGAAAGTAAATCTTCATCTTAGAATGGAATATCTCCAGTTGACTCAACATTTTGCTTACTGCTGCTTCCACTGGTGAATAGCTGCATATCAGTACCTTGCTGTTTGTAACCATTACAGAAACTATAGATAACAGCTAACAGATATCAAATCATTAACTTTACATGAAGACAATGTTTAAAAGGGATTCCTTTTGCAAAATCCCGTTGAATGGGAAAGATGGTACTTTGAGCATCTGTAAGACCCTTACTCTGCCTGTAGGAAAAATTATTGTTTACTTCAATAGGAGTACATGAAAATTAGTACTTATCTGCAGATGAAAATGCAGTATTTTAATATAAAGTATTAATTCACAGGAATTTAGTGAAGACTGGGCATACACTTTCTTAAGGTCATCTTAAACTGATTAATAATTGGTTTGAATTAACGCCAGACAAGCATCTTTTCAATGCAGTTTCCACTGGTGTAAGTAAGTTGTTGCAAGTACACGTTTACAAGGCTTTGGGCTGTAAACTGCTTGTTAGGCCAACAGACAGGGCATCTTGGTCCTGTACCGAACCTGACAGACATCACTGGGATTTTCCCATAAAATGAAGTTACTTTCCCTGTAGGCTGGGGACTGTCTAGGCCTGGGACCTTCAATGCCCCCATTTGGCAAGGCTTGGGGAGCATCTTGTGAGACAGCAGGAGACCTTGACTCTGCCACTGTCAGTGAGAACAGAAATCCCCCAGGACCTCCGTGGGTGCTGCAAAGCAGTGCCTTCACATCAGGACCCCTTCATGCAGCACATGGCAGTGTATAGATGGGTGCTTGCACGGCATCATCTCCCTTTCAGCCCCTCACAGCTTCCTTCTTCCCTTTCTGGAAAGCAATGATGCAGATTTGGTCTCAGCTGGACTGAGTAGCTTCCTTTGAATATGCTGAGGTAGATAATTTCAGCTGGTTTTGAATTAAACCATCTGAAACACTGCTAAATGCAAAGGCAGGTTTTTTCAGTTTGTTATAATGATACTGTTAATACTATGATTGTACCCATTACAGAAGTTTCCTTTAAGGTTACCCCTGTTAGCTGTATAAAAGTACACTCTACGGTAGGAATTTATGGCCCAAGAGGCATTACAATTGACAATAATAAACGAGTCCTTAGGATTACTTTAAGTGAAAAATTCAAAGCTGGGAAAATGTAGTTAACATTGTGATCACAAAGTCAGTTACTGTTATCGTAGGTATTGTGTTTTACATAACAGCATATAGGGCATAAAGGTTCTTTCATTTCTGGCATGTAAAGTCAAATGTCATTCAAAAATTGTTCCTTTCACAAGTATCTTCAGTGGAGGGGCAATAATTTACACTAACGCTTGGAAAACAAAATTGCATTAATTAATTCTGCAATTTGGCAAGAAATGGGCAGATTTAGCAGGAAACCGCAAAACTCCATTGAAATAGCCTGGCTTCAGGACACCGGCATGAAATTGTATTGAACACCTTTTGCTGCTTGTGCTTAGTACTGTTGAGAAGAACAAAACCTCAATAAATTAATGCATCATAACAACAAACTTTTACAAAAAACACAGTTTGTACATTTGATTTTCAGGACTGTGCTCAGTTCATCATTTAAGGCAACGCTTGGCATCGCTGGAGCTGTTGTACGGGCTGCTGAATCAGAGACACCAGCTCTCCATCCAGCACTGTTACAGACCTTCTGCGTGGTCCTGGGCAAACGATTTCACCTTTCTGTGCTTCTGTTTCCCCTTGCCTGTCTATCTGCTTAGTTTGGACTGTAAATCTCCACGACAGGCCTTCTCTCTACACGTACGGTGAGTGGAAAGCCCAACCGAGCCCCGGTTCAGCCGCAGCCCCTGTGCATTGCTGTAATACAAACACAAACACTACATCTCACCACAGCCGTAAATGCAGTGTATCACACTTAGCAAAACCAAAGTTCTGGTAATAAGATCTCCCTCTAAAATCTCAGAGACATGGGCAAACTGCCAATCAGTTATTTGCTTATATTAGCAAGCATGAAGTTTGGAAGAATATGCATAAATGATGTAACTCTAACTCGTATTTAAGTGGGATTATTCAGCTTCATAGCTGCTGTTCGTTCCCCAGCGCTCCATGCAGACAAAGCTGCATGCTTCATGATAGAAAGGTCAAGCTCAGACTGCCCAGTTTCCAGGCAGAAGTGTCAGCTGGTTGGGAGCAGGAGGTGCAGAAAAGCAGAAATCAAGTTCTGTTACTAGCTGGTTCCATTTTAGAGATTATCTGCAAAATAAAACCACCACCCTCTGTCAAAATAAACCAAGTCAAGTTTATGCCTTTGCATTCAGGGCTTTTAAGTGCTGCCTGTCTTGATCTTTCTCACTCTTACCTCTAAAATTCCTCAGATAAGCAAAATTTACAAAGATGGCAGCTGTTGCAGGAGGCATTGCAAGCTTGGGGACCCACTGTCAGTGATTGTATGCCACTCAGCATCGAGTCATCTTTGTAAGGGGGAAAACAACAACAAAAAAGAGATTAATTTAGTGTATTACATTCATATGCATTCTTTGTGTCTTGAGAGACCCTATTTTTTTAAAAGACATATACAGTTGTAGAAAGTTTCTATCATTTCCTATCTTCGTTTTCTGGAGGGATTACACGGTTAGCTGCACCCAAGATTAGCTTCTTATTTCAGGGCTCCCTGTGCATTCAGGTTCTCGCTCAAGATATTTTTCACAGCTCGATTAGAGCATAAGAGCCCAGTTTGCCCAAACAGGTCTGCTAACGCGATGCTCCCACCGAAGAAGACAGTCGCCTCCCCTCTGATGGATATATTCTGATAGAAACCACTCAAGCCAGCGAACGTTCGGCTGCTGTTAAGAAGGAGGGAGGAAGGTTTCAGGTGCCGGGGCACACGCCAGCGAGCCTCTCTGCCTGGCTGTGGCCGCAGACCCCTTCCCGGGGCGCAGGCGGCCGGGGCCGTGCGGGAGCGAGGTAAGATAAGCACGTGTAGGACTGGTTCTGGAGGTCTGAGTCACGGGAGCGACGCGAACAAAGTGCTCCGCTTAGCTTGATGCAGCTATTAGGATGCTTAATAAATATTTATAGCCCCTCACCGGGGAGGTGATTGACAGCACGGGGGCAATCCCTACCCAGCAGCTGCAGGCAAGC